>VSMD01056572.1:0-29973 GCA_008750895.1 Mirza zaza
TTTTTTTTTTTTTTTTTTTTAGGTTCTCCCCTTGTAGTATCTTTAATTGGTGCACTTTTACGTGATTTTCCCAATCGCTGGGATTACTACCTCAGACAACTTCAGAATAAGCAATTTAAGAGAATAAGGAAATCTTCATCTTATGATTATGAGGCTCTGGATGAAGCCATGTCTATAAGTGTGGAAATGCTCAGAGAAGACATCAAAGATTATTACACAGATCTTTCCATCCTTCAGAAGGATGTCAAGGTGCCTACAAAGGTAATAGATGAACCAACAATTTTTGTCATTGGGTATTTATGGCATGTAAGCTTTGATATAATGCTGAGGATACTGTTACAGAGGACGCTGGAAGGATGAGACCCCTGGGATTGTGGTGGTGGGTGGAGGGTGGAGAAATCCATCTGCTCTCAGTCTCCGTTAAAGGCTCTGTGTTGAGCTCATGAGTTGCCTATTTCTCAGTGGTTCTAGTGAAGTTGGAGAAGCATCCAACTTTTCTTTCTCTTTTCTATCTTGAGGAATAGTTGGGGTTCTTATGAAACGGTGACATTAAGGTCTTTATAGTATGTTTTTTTTATGTTAACAACTTGTCTATAGTCCCAGTTATTGTACTTCTAGGGACATTAAATGTTTACAATGATTCCTAGGTATTATGTATTCTCTGGGACATGGAAACTGAAGAAGTTGAAGACATACTGCAGGAGTTTGTTAATAAATCTCTCTTATTTTGTGATCGGAATGGAAAATCATTTCATTATTATTTACATGATCTTCAAGTAGATTTTCTTACAGAGAAGAATCGCAGTCAGCTTCAGGTACTTGCATCTTGGTACATCCTTTTTCTTTAACTTTTTATTTTGAAATAATTTTAGACTTCTAGAAGAGTTGCAAAATAGTACATATAATTTCTACGCGTAAAACCTTCACTTAGCTTCCCCTGTGTTAACATTTTATGTAACCACAATACAACTGTCAAAGCCAGAGAATTAACATTGACACAATAATGTTAACTAACCCACGTGTTCTTTTTGTGGTTTAGGTCAATTCAGGATCCTGTACTGCATGTGATTGTCTTGTTTCCCTAATTGTTATTTTTCTTAGTCTCCTCAAATCTGTGAGAATTCCTGTCTTTATCTTTCATGGCCTTGTCACTTTTGGATAGTACTGGCCAGTTATTTTGTATAGTGTACCCTGATTTGGTTTCGTGTGATGTTTTCTTCTGACTGTATTGAGGTTATACATACTTGGCAAGAATACCACAGAAATGATGTTATGTTCTTCTCAGTGCATCATATCAGGGAGTACTTGGTGTTGATATGTTTTATTATGGATGAAGTTGATACTGATAATTTGGTTAAAGTGGTATCTGCCAGGTTTCTCCACTGTAAAGTTACTATTTTGTGGGAAGATTCTGTGTACATCCTTAATAGCTTTGGAAGATGTATTTATAATGATGCTTATGTTATGAAATTGTTTCTGTCTTCTGAAATGTTTAATTTGGGTTTCAGGATCTACATAAGAAGATGATCACTCAATTTCAGAGGTATCACCAGCTACATACTCTTTCACCAGATCAGGAGGACTGCATGTATTGGTACAACTTTCTGGCCTATCACATGGCCAGTGCCAATATGCACAAAGTAAGATGACCCATTTAAAAATGCTTTTCTTTTATATCACTTTCCTTTTTCCATATATATCGTGAATGAATATTTATTTCTGGTTTATTTTTTGTCTTAAATTTTGTTTATATTGCTGTCTATTGTGTTGAAGATTTGAAGTTTTATGTAGTGAAATGTACCCTTTTTTTGGCATTTTGCTTTGGTGTCACATTCACAAACAAATTTTGTCCTATGATTAGAATTTTCTTGTATTAGTAAATATAGGATTATAGCCTATGTAAGTATTTTTGTTACTATTTTTACCTGCAGTGATTTAAAAAGGTACCTATAGTATCTTTTTAAAAGGTAACTGTAGTGTAAATGAATCTCTCAAAATTGACTCATCTGACCAGTAGCTTTCCTTTATGGGCAGTATGGGTTTGTTTATTAAGCTTTGAGAGGAAGTGGAGGTTGGGAAAGTATGTTCATTCAATGAATATTTATTGAGTGGTTGTTATGTACTAGTATTGTTCTTCATTAAGAGACTATAGTACAGGAACAAAGTCTCTCCTCTAATCGAGCTGATATTGTGGGGGGAGATAGACAGTAAATCAGTTTATCATATGTCAGTAGGTAGTTAAGTGCTCGGAAAAAGGACAAAACATGGAAGGAGAAAGAAAATGATGATATAGGGGTAGAATCACCATGATTTGCTGATGGATTTTATGAGAGAAGAATCAAAGATGAACCCAGGCTTGTGCATTGGAAAGAATGAGGCTGCCATAAACTGAAATGGGGGAGTCTATGAGAGGACATATTTTTTCCTGCAAGGAAAGGGAAAGGTTAGGAGCTAATTTGGAATATACTTAGTGTGATATACTTATTAGGACATCAGGGTGGAAAAATTGAATAGGCAATTAGGTATATGAATCTGGAATTCTGGGGAGAATTATGGATGAAAGATAAAAATTGGGAATCATTAGTACAAAATGGTATTTGAAGTCCTGACTACCAGCTAGCTACTCAAAATGTTAACATTTTGGAAAACCATATGTACTTTCGGTAATATTTCTATGCTCAAGTATGTTATCTCTTAGTTACAAAAATAGTATATTGTTATAGACTGTTTTGTTCACCTAGCAAAATATATTTAATAATCTACATCAGTAGGGTGGTATTCTAATAAACATCTATGCCTGAATTTACTTAATTAAACTCTAATTATTGAACGTTTAGGTTGTTTTCAGTTTTTTGCCCTTATAGTGTTATAATGAGCATTCTCGTTCATCTTTGTAGCTGTGTTGTTTCCTTGGAAAATTCCTAGTAGTGGAATTACTGGGTCAGTGCATCTTGTTAGTTTTTGATATGTATGATAGTGTGGCAGGATTCAGTTTCTTTAGACTTTTTTCTGATTTTAAAGGTTTATTTTCTTCAGAAAAATTTAGAAAAAAACTAGAAAGAAGAAAAGATCATAACCGTTCCTCATGCTTTTGTGTATAGTTTTCTAGATCATTTTGCTGTTTATATCAACAAAATTGTTCTTTAAAACCAAATGGGGTCATATTAAAAATAGTCTTATATATTGCTTTTACCACTTAATTATATTTAATGGTGATCTTTTCATGTCATTTATATAGAGTGACATGATTTTTAAAGCTGCATACTATTTCATTGTATAGTTACTTATGTATGATTGGCTGGTTGGTTGATGAATAATTAGATTGTTTAAGCATACTCATCTGGTTGTTTTCTTAGGATACATTTTTATAAGTGAAATTTCTGTGTCCAATGGTGTGTATAGTTTAAATTTTAATACAGATTGCCAAACTTCCCTCCAGAAGGGGGCTCTGTTTTATATCACTACCAGCAGTAGATGAGAGTGTTCATTTCCCCTGATTCCAGCTAATGTTCTTACCACTCCTGTAGTCTTTAGAAATCTGATATTTAAAAAATGGTGAATTTTTGTTGCTTCACTTTGAATATTGGCAAAATTTTGGCCATAGGTACTTTTTATTTTGTAAATTGGCTTTCATCCTTTGCTTTTACTTATTTTTTCTGTTGGGGTGTTTTTCTTACTGTTTTATTAGAATTTTCGATAAAGAATATTAACTCCTCATCCTGGTTTATTTTTTGTATTAAATTTAGTTTATATTGCCTCCTACTCTGTTGACGATTTGAATTTTTATGTAGTTAAATGCACCTTGTTATCGTATTTTGCTTTAGTATCACATTTACGAAGATTTCCTTTACTCCAGGGTTATAAAAATATTTACCTGTATCTTTTTTTTTCAAGGTTTTCTCTGTTATATTTAAATTTTTAATCCAACTGAAATTTATTTTAGGGTGTCAAGCCCATTTTATGTTCTATGGAGCCAATGGTGTGTTATTTTTCATTAGCTTCCTTTGCGTCCTTTAAATTCTAAGTATCTGCTGAGTTTCTCTCAGTAGTGTTAGGATAATGATGTTATACTTAAAATTTCTTGATCTCTTTAACAGTGCTGCTGCTTTTACTTTTTTTTAAAAGGAACTTTGTGCCTTAATGTTTTCCCTGGATTGGATTAAAGCAAAAACAGAACTCGTGGGCCCTGCTCATCTGATTCATGAATTTATGGAATACAGGCATATATTGGATAAAAAGGTATATATTAATATGAAAAATTAGTGCTTAAGGAACATTTCATTTTGACATTTAATTCTAGGTTTAATGATGTGGATGAGCAGAATAGAAGAAGGGCAAAGAGATAATTTTCCCACTTTAACCTTGATTATTCTAATTAATCTGCTTCCTAGTCTACTGGCAATGTAGGTAGGATTGGGGTTTGAAAGCTGGGAAAGGAAGGTGTTCAGTGGTTTTTAAAAAAAAGAATGTGTTAAGAAATGTGTTTGATAATGAGATTCTTACCCTATGTTTAAAAGCCAGAAGAGAATCACTGTGTATTTGTGACCTAATGGTTGGCTGTTCAATTTTAGTTCCCATAGAGCATATTTCATTTAGGCCTTTGAAGTAACAAGATCACAGAAACAGAAAAATGTCAGATCTTGGCTCTGATTATATTTCTAAGAGATTTCAGTTTATTCATAGGATTGTGCAGTCTGTGAGAATTTTCAAGAGTTTTTATCTTTAAATGGACACCTTCTTGGACGACAGCCATTTCCTAATATTGTACAGCTGGGTCTCTGTGAACCGGAAACTTCAGAAGTTTATCAGCAAGCTAAGCTACAGGCCAAGCAGGAGGTCGATAACGGAATGCTTTACCTGGAATGGATGTAAGTAGGTTAGGAGAGAAACCAAAGGGAACAGAGCACTAACTATGTCATTATTTTTCAGGTAGTGAGCAAGTTCACTCCAGGAAGATTTAACTACTTTGGAAAGGGCTGGAACTTTTAATAAGCATTCTTACTTATTGAAAAGTTCCAGAGAAGTAAGAATAGGAGAAAACTATTGTACCTTCAAAGAGTCCATAGAAATAGACACCTATAAGGCATTTTGACAAGTCATCCTAAGTATTAATACCAAATGCTTGACTTACAGTAATCTGCTATACTGGTGAATAGCATGGGCTTTGAAGCCACAGACCTAGGTTTGAGCCTCAGTTCTGAAACCTAATAATTTTGTGATTTTGAACAAGTTACAGGTTACTCTCTCATATGTAAAATGGAGATAGTTTCAGTGAGATCATGGCTATAAAGTAATTTGTACTTTGTCTTGCACATAGCCCTAATTATAAGACCACCGAGTCCTAATTCTTCTGTCTCCTAAAGGAGCCTGTTCACTTTTGCTTTTCCTTAATCTTATCAATTTGTGAAAAGGAAAGGATAAACTACTGTCTTTTTAATGCCTGTTATATACTATATAGTCATGTATATAATTCTGTGTAATCTTCAAAACAACTTTATAGGTAAATATTACTTGCCCTATTTTACAAATGAGAAAAATTGAGGCACAGAGAGATTGTGGCTTGTTGAATGAGATTTAAATCTTGGTTCTGTCTGGTTTTATTTTTCATGCTCTTTTCATATGCCATGCTTCTCTTATAGCTTGAAATAATAAATATGAATGATTGTCTTTTCACATGTATAATTTATATCTAAATTGAACTCCAGTTTGTTATCTGCCAACTTTATGGCCCTGGGCACTCTTTCCAAATAAGTCAGGTTGCCATAAGTGAGTCTTTTATTCAGTTTAGTTCGAAAAACATTTGAGTTTCTTTAATGTGCTAAGCAATATTACTAGATGCTGAGGCTTTCCCCCAAGAAGTTCACAATCTAGTAGTGAAGAAAGAAGTATAAGTAAATAATTACAATATAATGTGATGAGTGCCACAATAGAAATATGGACAAAATAGAGGTAGAGCTGATAATTAATTAACTTGGATGAGTGAGGAATGCAGGGAGGGTTCCATGAAGGAAAAGAGAGTATCTGAGAGAGTTTAAATTTTTTTTAGTTAAAATTTAATTTTAAATTTAATTTTTGTTGGTTTTATATTTATTTGAAAGTAATAGGGATATAAAATGTAAATTCAAAGACTCCCTATCCCTCACTTCCCAGAGTTAACCATTCTTTAACACTTTCTTGGAAAGTAGAGGTTTTACTGTCTTTGGGAAGCAGCCCCCTAACTTACTGAAGCGAAGTGAGATCTGTATTCTAGAACACTCTTTGTTTACCCCATATCATAGTATTTATCACACTTTTTGGTGATTGTCTGTTTACTTGTTTTTCCTCTTATACTAGAACCTATGTTCTATAGTGTAGTATAGTTTGGAGGCAACAGTCTCCGGCTCTACACTGCCTGGGTTCCAATCCCAGCTTTGCTATTAATCAGTTCTGTATCATTAGGGGAAAGTTATTCAACATCTCTTGACTAATAGTACTATTTCATAGCATTTTTGTGAGGATTAAATGAATGTATGTGAGTCTACAAATACACATATACATATAGTGCCTGCTATAGTACCTAGTTCATAGAAAGTGCCCGGTGAATATTAGTTGTTGTTATTAAGAATAGCATTTAGTATTTTGCCTGATATTCCATAGAAATTTGTTGAAGATTGAATTAAATCATGTTTTAGTTAGTGGTTGAAATACTTGGTTTGATCAAATGGGCATAGGTTTAGTTCTTGTTCTCTTATGAATTATTGAAGTTTTATTTCTTCTTGCTGTTTCTTTTCTCCCATTGCATCAATTGCATTTATACCGGTGACATTCTTATAGAATGGTTAGTCATTTATAGCTATATATATATATATTTGAAACAGAATCTCACTCTCTTGCCTGGGTTAGAGTGCCGTAGCATTAGCCTAGCTCACAGCAACCTCAAATTCTTGGGATCAAGCGATCCTCTTGCCTCAACCTCCTGGGTAGCTGGGACTACAGGCATGTGCCACCATGCCTGGCTAATTTTTTCTATTTTTAGTTGTTTGGCTAATTTCTTTCTATTTATAGTAGAGACAGGGTCTCGCTGTTATTCAGGCTGGTTTCAAACTCCTGAGCTCAAGCAATCCTCCTGCCTCGGCCTCCCAGAGTGCTAGGATTACAGGCGTGAGCCACCACACTACTCCCTATAGTTATATTTTTAACTGGGTTTGACAAGGCCATGTTCAAAGAATGCTTTATTTTGGTACTAGAAACTTTCCCCCCCTGTTTTCTGTAGAAAGTTTTAGGTTAGTGTAAGCTTAAATTTAATTGAGTTTCAGTTTTCAAAATTATTTGTTCACTCATTTATTTGTTATTTGATACTTTTTGGCCATGTACTATATGCCCATCATTGTGAAGGTCACTTTCTGAGCTTTGAGGAATTGATCAAGGGGAAATAAAGAGCATTTTAAAATCTAATCCTATGGTCATGTTGGAAACTCAGACTTGTGGGGGGAGGGGGGAAAGGGCATTTATTGAAACCTTAAAATCTGTACCCCCATAACATGCCGAAATAAAATAAATGAAAAAAAAAAAAAGCAGGAGCAGAACTGAAAAAAAAAAATCTAATCCTCTTAAATTTGTTAGTAACTTACCTGTTTTAGGTTCTCATCACTCTGGTTTTTATTATATATTATACACTTGGCCCTCCATGTCCGTGAGTTCTGCGTCCATGGATTCAACTGACCATGGGTCGAAAATATTAGGAAAAAAAGTGGATGGTTGTGCCTATATTGAACATGTACAGACTTTCGTCTTATTATTCTCTAATGAATACAGTATAACAACTATTTACGTAGCATTTACATTGTATTAGATGCTATAAGTAATCTAGAGATGATTTAAAGTATATGGGAGGATGTGATAGGTTATATGCAAATACTACACCATTTTATGTAAGAGACTTGAGCATTTGTAGATTTTGGTGCAGTAGGTCTTGGAACCAGTCCTGCACAGATACCAAGGGACAACTATACTTGTTTGTTTTATGACTTCTAGTAAAGTGTAATACTTTCTAGGCAGGATCTAAATCTGATTGACCTTTGTGTTCACTTTTATCATTTGGTTTGTCTTGCGTACAGTTAATTTTTTAAAGAATGAGAACAGTGGCATCTTTATGTGTCATGTGCTGTTGAGAATAGATACTATAACTTCCACATTACATATGAGGAAATGGAAACTTGTTAGGTTAAGTAATTTGCCTAAGTTTATACACCTAATAAGTAGTAGAAGTGAGGTTGCCATTTAATTTTGCCTGACTGCTAACCTTTGACTCTTAAAATGAGCACAATACTATTTAACGTATTTACTTGTACTCAAAGTGACTGGGGTGGATGTACACGAAATTCTGACTCTGTGCTAATACTGTCTCGTGTTTTATTTTAAGTACACGTTACATTCCTTTACCCTTTTGTTCATGAGCAATAATATAATATTTATATGAGTGGAATAGTTAGTGTTCGTAAGATTAAGATACAAAGAAAATGACATCATTTTATCCTTTTTTTCTCTGTCTGAATAATTGTAGTTAGGGAAGAGCAATCTTATGTACATCATCATTCTGAAGCTAGTGTGGCCTCAAAAAAAAGGTACATCATCATATTGGCGGGTGTAGTGTCATATTTTAGTTAGGAAATGAGTTTCATTTTGCTACGATTTCTTTCATTTTCAAAGAGATAGAGATTTTTTTTAAGATATCCTTACATAATTTATCTGCACATGTTATCATTATTAATGTATCAAAGAAAAATAACAAGTGACATGTATTTGATTAACTAGATTTCTTCAAACTCATTGACATTTGTAACACATGACAGGTTGCTTGATATAGGCATTTCTCTTAAAAATACCACTTTTTTATATTATGTTTTTTTCTTTAGGTGATCTATGCTGTCATTTGCATATTAGTAATTTTAAGAATTTTGTATTTCTCGGAATATAACCATGTTAAAAGACAGTTTATTACTGAAAGAAAATAATTACTTTCACTTTCATTTATTGGATTTTTGTTCATTTTCCCCCTGTATTTAGAAACAAAAAAAACATCAAGAATCTCTCCCGCTTAGTTGTCCGCCCCCATACAGATGCTGTTTACCATGCCTGCTTTTCTCAGGATGGTCAGAGAATAGCTTCTTGTGGAGCTGATAAAACTTTACAGGTAAAACCTATCTTTTGAGAAAAATTGAAAGAGGCATGTACACATTCTTTGCAAATTAGAATATGTTTAAATCCTAAAATTCAAGAAATAGCAGAGAAATTCACATCTCTTGAACATTTTATGGAAGATTTATCTAGAGATTTTAAAGATACAGTTATGTGTTTTTGTAATTCTAAACATGCCAGGTGACAAAGAAGTACCCTTTACTCTGCTAGTCAGTTCCCTGCCATCCATCGCCAGTTAAGGGTAATAGGAAATGACAATTGTTAGAAGACATGGAGATTCATAACACAGGAAATAGGGCTCTGATTAAAAAACAGTGATTAAGTAAAATACCTGTTTTATCAAAGGCGTAGGTATAGATTTCTGGCTGTAAGTAGAAACTGGACTAGACTATTTTCCTAAGGTACTTTCAAGAATTTCCTTTAAGTTTTTATTTGTTTTCAGCAAAGGTGAATGAGTGCTTTTCTTTACATTTGTACTCTACCTTTTGATTTTGAAGGGACCAGGATCAAATTAGTTAAAACTTTTGTATTTAGGATACTTTTGGTTTTTGCAAGATTATGACTATACATGTTATTTCTATAGTGCACTGAGTTTATTAATTTTGTATTTTTTTTTTTTTTTTTTTGAGACAGAGTTTCACTTTATTGCCCAGGCTAGAGTGAGTGCTGTGGCGTCAGCCTAGCTCACAGCAACCTCAAACTCCTGGGCTCAAGCAATCCTGCTGCCTCAGCCTCCCAAGTAGCTGGGACTACAGGCATGTGCTACCATGCCTGGCTAATTTTTTCTATATATATTTTAGTTGGCCAATTAATTTCTTTCTGTTTATAGTAGAGATGAGGTCTTGCTCTTGCTCAGGCTGGTCTCGATAATTTTGTATTTTGATCCAAGGAAAAAAAGCATAGTGAATGAATTGTTTTCTATTTGATTATTAAGAATTTGCCAAAACAGTCTCAAGAAGTGAAGCTGTACTCTTCCACTTCTTTTTATTGATATTTACAAACATTTAACAATGGATGTTGTCTATTTACATTAACGCATACAAACTCTGACAGAAATTCTGATTTTTGGAGTGATTTTGCCAAGGTTCTCTTTCGCAAAATAACAATGATTGTGATCTTTTAAAGAAAGATTTTTATTGAATGATGACCCATAGTTAAGTGGTTTGTAGTAAGAAGATTTATTGTTGCTTCTGCAGGTGTTCAAAGCTGAAACAGGAGAGAAACTTCTAGAAATCAAGGCTCATGAGGATGAAGTGCTTTGTTGTGCTTTCTCTGCAGATGACACGTTTATAGCAACCTGCTCAGTGGATAAAAAAGTGAAGGTAGAAAAATATTTTCCTCTTGACTTGGAATCACTACAAAATTCATTTTCTTTTTCCATAATAGAGAGACCAGAGTTAGTAGAGTTAAAAAAATCTCTTGCCTCTTGGTCTACTAACTTGGTCCATTGTAAATTAACAGTGTCTTAAAATTCTTTATTTTTAAACACCAGCAAAAATGCATAGGTTAGGTTTACTAGGCAGTAGGGAAAAGTAATTGCCAATTAGTGAATTTGCCTGCCATTAAAGGGTAGGTCTGTGAGTTAAATATCAGTTGAAATTTTTGAGTGCATTGTAATGAGAAGTGTTGCTGCACAAAATTATTATCCGAGATCAGATTCCTGCTGTAAAAGATATAATTTGTGAAATGCAACCCAGATTTTTTTTTTCTTTTTCTTCTTTTTAACCTTTATGAACTGGCTTGTATAGTTAGGGCAAAACCAGATGGATGAACAAACTAACAATTTAATGGTCTGAAAAATAAACAGAAAAAAATAAACCGAGGATAATTTTATCTTTGTTAATTATTCTTTCTTATCTTTTGTTCCTAGATTTTGTTTTTAGCTAGAGCATTTATACTATAATAATACAGAATTTAAGAGAAACTGAAGACTTGGGGGATGTTTTATCACTGTCATAGGGGACCTTGCTTCAGGCTTTTTTCAGAGGGGTTGTGGAGTACTGAATCTGGCTAGGTAGGTGGGCAAGACAGTTGGCTTGGGTGTTTTCCCGGAGTTTTCACCCACTCGAAGAGGGCTATGGAGTGTCCAGACTAAGTTAAGACCTTGGAAAAATCTACTTCTTGATAGATTGGATTAGGTGGCTTTGCAGCCAACAGTTAATTCACTCTGTATCCTCTACTATGAGTCACATTTAGAGTTGGTTACTCTGGGCAGTTCCAAAGTCAGAACTGCATGGAGTAAAAGGAAATAATACTGAGTTTCTGTTTTCTAAGAACTGACAATATAAAGCAAGAGGCAGAAATACCCATTAAAGAACTTCAAATTAAACCCTTTGGACCTCTGGGGAGTCTAAGTGCTTTGATAAGATACAAAGGAATGCTATGGGTGGGGACATTTGTACCTCTAAAAAGTCAAACTCCCAGTGAAGATCCATTAGGTAATTTATTTCTTTTCCTTGTTCTATGAAACAGACTGCTTAGTTGTCTTACATAGTAGCTAGAATGATGATTACTTTTTACTGAGAACTTAACACTGTGAGAGGCTTTATACTACACATTTTCTTATATTAGATTATCAGTTTCTCACTACAACTTGCAAAATAAGTATTGACCCCCATTTACAGAAGAGGACACACATTCAGAAGTAAATTCACTTGCCCAAGTTCATATTAGCTAATAACAGGGTTGAAAGCTAGGTTTCTCTCATATTCTAAAGCCTTTATTTTTTTCACTGAGCAATCTGCCTTTACTTATTTATATGGTACCTTGAAGTCTACAAACACTTATCATGGTCATTATGTCATTTGATATCTTGAATTGTGTAGGACAGGTGTAAGTATCCCTATTTTACAGAAGAGGGAATTGAGATGCAGGTAAGTTAAGAACTTGATGAGGGACACACAGATCACAAGTGGTAGAGCCAGGTCTTGCACTTAACCCTTTTACCTGAAGTCCATTATGCCAGCCCCTTTGTAGCAAATCTCTGCCTGCTGTCATTCATATGAATGTGTGAATCTTACCCTTGAGGAATGCCATGTTTTCATGAGGTTCCAATTATGCTGTAGAATAACGTGTATATTTGCAAATAATGTTTTAAAAAAAATTAAGGCAAAGTATTTCCATATTTTAGAGAAGGTGGAGGTATTTGTTAGCATCATGTCTGACTGGAAAAATCTGCCATAATAAGAGAGAGAGCATTTGCAAAGGGACTTACAATTGCTTTGCCCTTCTCTTTTTGAAAAAAATGGATATTTGTAAATTTTTTTTTTCTCCATTCTCCAATCTCTTTAGATTTGGAATTCTGTGACTGGGGAACTAATTCATACCTATGATGAACACTCAGAGCAAGTTAATTGCTGCCATTTCACCAACAAGAGTCATCATCTTCTCTTAGCCACTGGGTCAAGTGACTTTCTCCTCAAAGTAAGTGTGGATATTGAGAATTATGCAGATAAATTTGATAGATACTTCAGAATTTCTAGTTTCATTTTCTTATGCATCATATTAGGATGTTTTGGTTGCAGTGATAGAAACTTTCATGTTACCTTAAGCAAAAAAACAAAAGTGTGTGTATATATATGTAAATAAAATCGGCTCATGTAACTGAAAAGTTTAGAGGGAGTATAGCTTCAGATGTAGCTGATTTCAGGTGATTACACTGCGTTTTCAGCCTCTAAATCTCTCTCCATCTCTAGGCTCTGCTTTCCCTTGTGTTAGTTTAGGCATGCTCTGTGTGGCAGGAAATACGGCTACCCTCAGGTCCAGGCTTATAGAAGTCTTACAACTCGTAATCACAGAGGAAGAGAAACCTGCTCTTCCCTAGATCCCATAGATCTAATTTTAGAGAAGACTAGTGGAACCAGTTTGGGTTATATGGTGATAGCTAGGTAATCCCAGTGTGGTCCTTGGGTTGTCCAAGGGTCACAAGTTTAGCTATATGGAGGTGGGACAAATGAAGTGAGGCCAACTCCACTTGAATCATAAGTAGAGCTTGATTCAAAAGAGAGATTCTGTTATCAGAAAGAGGAGGTAGAAAAGGTGCTGGGAGAAAAAAAAACAAGTAAAACCAGAAACAGATATTCATTCTGAATATGCTTGATAATGTTTATAATTACAAATTATAAAACATTGTATCATTTTTTCTCTTAAGTGGATGAAGACAGCTAGATTAAATTTTCCAAGTTCCAGGAAAATCTGCTCACTTCTTTTGGATTACTTTTTGGTCTTATTTTAAACCTTTCTTCCTTGATGTCACACCATCTTTTCCAATAGGACATCATATTTTTGGGAGGGGTGGCTAAAACATTTCAGTTTAGAAAACTCTATGTTTTCTCTATGTTTTGACATTTAAATAAATTATTTAAAAAACCTTTTTTTAGAAAATACTGAAACGGTTATTGAAAATTATCCTCCTTTCCCCCTTTTCAGGAACCTAAACCTATTTATTTATTTTTCTTCAAAGCAATTACATGGGTGCTCTCTCTGGTTGAAGTGGGGCCTTCTTCATGATAGGATAGATAGCATGAGAAGAGAGATGTTTTGTTAGAGAAATTGTCCTGTGGAATGGGCCACATTCTGGATTTGGTTGATTGCTTCCTGGAGGTGTTGTTTGACTTGTTCTTCTAACCCCTTACATTTCTTTTCAAATATAGTTATATTAAAGGCTATCTTTGAATATTTTTGAAGAATTTTTTAGAGAATTAATAGTTTTTAGCCTGGTTAGAAGATTCAGGGTTTGCATTGTGGAATCTTAGAAAAGACCATTTTTAAGATTGGATAACTGTTGGGAAAATATGATTGAGGAAGTAATGAAATGTGGCTCATAAGACCATTATTTTATTGTATAACCCAATATTGCTATATTAAAGACAGAAACAGGAGTTTGTAGGGTTTTGCCCTAAAGGAATGTGTGAACTCAATGGTTCACTTATTAGAGGCTGGTATCATGGGAGAGCTTTCAAGTATCCGGTAAGGATGTTTTCCAGGAAGGCTTCCAGGTACCTAAAAATCTGTGAGCTTCCCTGTGTCTTGAAAGACAAGACAAGGCAAATATGGCCCACAGGATGGGAGCCAGAGACAATGAGTGCACTTTGCCCAGAGATGAGCCCCGGGGGTTATAAACAACCTGTTTTCTAAAGATAGGTTTCTTGCTCTCTCCTCTCTGTCTACTTTTAAGTCCACCATAACTAATCAAAGAAATATAGAGTCACTATACCTCTTTTGTTATACCTTTGTTAACAAAAGACAACTTGTGACAACTTGTGACAACTACCTCTTAGAACTTAGAAGTTAGCCCCTGAAAGACTTTGTACCTGTTTGTTCACCTAGATAGATTAGAAGCCCCTTGAGAGGACTTTTGACCCTAACCTACTACCTGTATCCCTAGCAACTGCATTCCCTGATACGCAAATATGTTACCCTGACAACTGGTAATTGATGTCTGTGATTATAAAAACTTGTATGAATCTAACTATATTGCTGGCGTTTATGGAGATACGCCAGTCTCCTAAGTACCCCCACTGTGTTATATCTGATCTTTTTATATATATATATAAAACTATAAACTATACCTTAGTCTCTGTGTATTCTTTTATTTCTCTCTGTTGCCTATCAATTTCCTTATTCTCTGTGGCGAACCCTATCTTAGGGACTTGGCTCCATGGGGAGAAGTAGCTAATCTCCTAGAAGGCCTGCCTCAAATACTCTCCCCTGCAGATAACCTAGCATTTAAAAAAAATGAGGACAATTTGTATTACATATTACTTACTGTAGCTTATTGTAACTGAGTGAAATAATGATTCTAAACCACTCAGTTACAATAAGCAGCAATTGTTTAGTTAGTTATTTAGTGGTCAGAGTAAAAAGCTAAGTTAGTCTCTGAGTCCTTTAGTAGATCTAGGTACTGATGCAAGGGCTGCCCTATTACTTATTAATCACAAGTTTATCTTTTGTGTTACTGTGAATTGAACATCATCCTGTAACCAAAAAAGCTTAAATGGGAGAAAAGGAATAACTTTACATGATTTCTGACTTTTCTCCATTCAGTACTAAGTTTTTAATTTATCTGTTTGTTTGTCACAAATAGCTCTGGGATTTGAATCAAAAAGAATGCCGAAATACCATGTTTGGCCATATAAATTCAGTCAATCACTGCAAATTTTCACCAGATGATAAGCTTTTGGCTAGTTGTTCAGCTGATGGAACATTAAAGGTATGTTTTGTACATTATTAAAATGAGTTGTAATTTTGTGGAAAGTGTTATGAAATAGTTATAGAAATATATTTCTATTTTTTCACATTTCTATGGAAAGAGCCTCTTTCTTCAGTTTCCAGGAGCATATTGTAACTGTAATTGCTTGTCATAATGATTGTTTATGAATGATTTACAACCTAATGCTTAAAGTTCTTACAGTTTGACCTCTTAAATTTTAAGCCTACATTCCATTTTAAGCGTATATTCATAAAATATTTTGAGATCTGTCTTAGTTCTTTTTGTGCTGCTAAAACAGAATACCTGAGACTGGGTAATATATAAAGAACAAAGATTTATTTCTTATAGTTCTGGAGGCTGGGAAGTCCAAGGTTGAGGGGTCCACATTTGACAAGGGTTTTCTTGCAGTGTCATCCCATGGTGGAGGGTGGAAGGGCAAGAGAGCATTTGAGAGAGTGGGGAGGTGAGAGGAGAGAGAGGGTGGGGTGAAGGAAGAAGGGATGAGGGGGCTTTTATCCTTTTATCAGGAATCAACTCCTGCTATAACTAACCCACTCCTGAGATAACAGCAATAATTTATTCATGATGGTAGAGCCTGCAAGACATAATGACCTCTTAAAGGTCCCGCCTCTCAAAACTATTGTTTTGGGGATTAAGTTTCCAACCATGAACTTTGAGAGTCATATTCAAACCATAGCAGGATCTATGGGATCAGGTTTGTAAAGGACTTGCTTTTATTTATCATTTATTCATTTTGCCTTTTATGTTATTTTCCTGTTTTTGAGAAGTCACCTGGGGGAAAAATGCAATGCAAATAGTGCCATGCTATAAATTAGGGAAAAAGGCTTCTTCAGCCTTCTGAAATTTATAGTCCTAAAAAAACTAAATTCTTCTTCCTTAAATCTCCACCTTACTTCTCCAATAAGATCCTAATTTCACTTTATTATTCCTGTCTTTGCTCTCACTCTAGTCTCCTGTTCATTGATTTTCCTTACTTTGTTCATAAGTCTAACCTATCTTTGACGTTCTGGTTTCTTGGTCCCTCCTGCTCTATAGTATTTGGTTTGGTTCAGGCTATTGTCCTCTCATGTCTGATAGCAACCTTCTAAGATGCTGTCTTTGTCTCTACTTATCCAAGCACAGAGCCGCTAGGATTACCCTCTACAACTTTTCTTCTTGCCACTCTCAGCTGGAGCACAAATAGTACCATAGTATAAATTGTGGGAAATTCATACTCAATCAGGATTGTGGGAAATTCATACTCTATCAGAAACTCCTGAGTTTCTTCACCTTCCATCATTTTGCCACCTTCTCTCCTGTCTAGTTTTTTTCTTCTAGCCTCTATACCTTAATTGTCTGTTCTGTGCAAGTTAACCTTTGTTTATTTCAGCTACTATCCCTTTATGTGTCCCTGTTGCCTTTCTAGGGATGTTTTTTTTCCTCCAATTCACTTGCCATATTTTTTAATTGTACTCAAAACTTTATGCAAAGCCTTCCTCAGAATGTGTTCTATTATATCATCCATCTCTTTGATTCTGAATACATATATCAATCTGTATAGATAGCAACTTCTGGATTTGTCTTCTGATTTCCACTTATAATTGTGTTGTACTGTTCAGTCATTTTCATGTGTCTTTTATTTCTTTGATAAGGTCAAATATAGGTTTATGATCTTGTCATCTTTTTGTTGTATCTATCTCTGAAGTTCACAGTAAGTACATAATTGTATCCATGTACTCAGTAAATTTTCTTGACATATACCTCTTGTAGAAAAATACTTGAACCCTCATGGGCACTATTTTGTTAGAATCTCTAGAGAAGGAGATTGATTAATACGACTCAGTGACTCCTAAGTAAGGAAAACTATCTTTTTTTTTTTTTTTTTGAGACAGAGTCTCACTTTGTTGCCCAGGCTAGAGTGAGTGCTGTGGCGTCAGCCTAGCTCACAGCAACCTCAAACTCCTGGGCTCAAGCAATCCTGCTGCCTCAGCCTCCCCAGTAGCTGGGACTACAGGCATGCGCCACCATGCCCGGCTAATTTATATATATATATATATATTAGTTGGCCAATTAATTTCTTTCTATTTTTATAGTAGAGACGGGGTCTCGCTCAGGCTGGTTTTGAACTCCTGACCTTGAGCAATCCTCCCGCCTCGGCCTCCCAGAGTGCTAGGATTACAGGCATGAGCCACCGCGCCCAGCCAGGAAAACTATCTTGATGCTGATACTGTGGGTTGGATCTTTGATCTCTCTTTGCTGACTGAGGGTAACTCATTTTGTATAAATTATTCCAGGGTATCTAGGAATTCTTTCTGGGTAGAATTTTACTTTGTAGAATTTAGTAGCTATTTGTGGATGTTGGGAGCATTCTTAGGTAGAATATTCGGGTAAGTGGATTTTGGCCTCTATGGTGTGTTATTTATCTGTCTGTTCCTTTAAGATGACCCATATTATAGGAGGTTTTCCAGAACACCCATGGAAGGGTTTAGGTAGCCTTTTTCTGAGAGATTCTTTCAGTTTTGTCAGCCTATTATTTTTTGTTTTTTACTAAGGGAATGACTTTAGAAGAAGGAATTTTATATTTTAAGCCAAGTTTTTCTTCCATTTTATCTCCTTTGCTAATTCCAAGTTCTGGGAAGATTAATTCTAAAATTAATTCTAATCCTTGGCATTATTATATTACTATTAGGTTGCTGAATGTTCCAGAAAGTTGTAAAACCAGGCCATTTATATGTTCTACAAATCTAAGTGGTGCAACTTAACTGGACCTTTTTAAGGTTCATTTAAATCAACAGTTTACTGTTGACTTAAATCATCCCTAATTTATTTGCTATTTTCACTGTAGTGCCTATTCAAATCCTTTTCTGCTGTTCTTAACCCCCTAACCCTTTCATTCTATGGAGATAACCTTACCTAATATCTATTCAGAGGGTCAAAACCATCCACCAAGAGCCCCCTCAAAAATTGCTGTAAAAAGCAAAAAAGCAACACCAAAAAGTTGATTGTGAATTGTGAACTTACTGTTTTCCTATGGATTATCTGGCTGTCATGTTTTCATGGTGAAGTCATGATGTCGGAGTTTTTATGTCTTTTGTCTTGATCTGGTTGTGTATACAGAGAAAAATTGTCAGTCTCATTCTTGTAGGGTATAAATCTGGCTGGCAAGTTCATATTTGATATCTAGGCAGAGATCTCAACATTTAGAATATAAACTTTCTCTTAATTTCCCTGTTTTCAGTGTGGCGACATTGCTGTCAACTGTGTTGGTATACAATAGTCCCCTATTATTCCACCAGAGTAGGGGCACAGTCCACCTGGATTTGCAGAATGGGAGAGGAGATTTCAATGGACTTTTAAAGATTCCTCCTGCCTTAGCTTCACCTCTACCAGAAGGTGCTGGGTGCCAACACTTCCTGAGCCTTTAAGGAATTCTTTGGGCTGTTTGGTTTTTCTTACTGCAGGCTCAGAATTTAATTTTTCGGAATCTCCTTATTACTTGCCTTTCTTTTTAGCTTTTATGATTTTGTTGCTATTGACTCTTTCTCCATTTTCCTTTATCTTGTGGATTATGCCTGGAGAAAAAAATCCCCTATTGTTTTACCTGAGTTTTGGGAGGATTTAGAGACTGTCTTAGTCTGTTTTGTGTTGCTAAATAGAATACGTTGAGACTGAGTAATTTATAAAGAAAAGAGGTTTATTTGGCTCATAGTTCTGGTGGCTGGAAAATCCAGAATGGGGCAGCTGCATCTGGTGAGGGCCTGAGGCTGCTTTCACTCCTGGTGGAACGTGAAAGGGGAGTGGATGTATGCAAAGCGATCATATGGTGAGAGAGGAAGCAAGATTAAGAAACTGAGGAAGCCAGACTCACTCACTCACTCACTCGTACTCTCCCAAGGTTCAAGCACAGGTGAATGGAGATAACTCTCTCTCTCTCTCTCTCTCTCTCTCTCTCTCTCTCTCTCTGTCTCTCTCTCTCTCCCTCCCCCCCTCCCTCTCTTTTTTTTTTTTTTTTAAAGAGGTGGGGTCTCACTATGTTGCCCAGGCTGCCTTTGGACTCCTGGGCTCAAGAGATCCTCATGCCACAGCCTCCTGAGTAGCTGGGACTATAGGCATGTGCCACTGTACCTGGCTTCAGACTCTTTTTTAACAATCTGCTCTCTTGGGAACTAGCCCAGTCATAGAGAACTCACTCACCCCAGTGGGACGGCATTCATTTATTTGTGAAGGATTTACCCCCATGACCCAAACACCTCCCACTAGGCCCTATTTCCCAACACCACTACAGTGGAGATCAAACTTCATAAGTTTTGATGGGGACAGACAAACCATAGCAGGGATGAATGTATGTGTTCTGTCTCCATCTTTAATCTGAACTCTCTTTCAGTAACACTGTTATCTCCATTCACCTGTGCTTGAACCTTGGGAGTAATTTGTCTTTTCACTTAAAATGTATTTATTGATCGTTTATTGAATATTTACTGTGTGCCAGATAATATACTAGGTGTTTGGGTTTTAAACACTAAAAACAAAAAAGTATATCTCCTGGCCTAAAGTTGTATAGAATTGAGTTGGGGATAAAGGTAAGTGAATAGACAAACCATGAAAGTGATAAAAGTATGTAGAGGGTGCTCTAAGAGCAGATGAGGACTCTGTTAGGAAGGGTTTGTGCACATGATACTACAACATTGAACTTGTTCTGTCTTCATTTTCTTTGCTTTCCCATTTTGTACTTAGCTTATGCTGACCCTTTAGGTTCTAGGCCCAGTGTTCTTCTTATCCTTTTGATGTTGAAATTCCGTCCATCTTAAATTGGTGTAAGGTAGGCTAATCTTTAGGGAATAGAGTAAGGTGGTTACTTCCTGCACAGAGTGTTCCCTCAAGCCCTCAGCTTGAGTACAGCATTCCCACTGTGCTGTATCTTTTCCTCTCAAATGGCATATCTGACATGTCATATGTTAGAGTCATTTATGTGCTTATCTTCTCTTACTGGCCTGTAAATTCCTTGAGGGTAGTTTCTATATCTGATTCATTTATATAATCTCAAAGTGACTAGCATAGTGTTTAATAAATGTGTTAAAGATGATAAACTCTTCTGTGTCTCTTCAAATCAAACTAAGATCTTCAACTTCATAGAGAAATTTTTTAAAAGTCTTCATTTTTTTAGGAGTAGGATTTTGATTTCTGTATTCATGTGAGTATCACAGTGTGATTGTGGAGCACAGACCACTAGCAGCAGGGGACAGACATTACTGCACTCTTGGTGACAACTGCCCATGTTTGCGGTAGCTTTCCCACAGTGCTATTAAGTCAGTATTGTTGGCTGGTTTGCAGTGATACAGTGACATGTAGTAAGCAGAATTCCTGCAAAATGGTGTTAGGTAACAGCATTTTAAGGTCAAAGTCTGCTAAAGCTTTTACCTTCTGAGAGGATGAGAACTGTAAAATTATGTCCTGCTCCAAATGGCTCTATGATTTTCTAAGCTTTCTGTAGGGTATAATGATAAGCATGCATTTTGAAGGCTCTGATGATAAACTATTTCAAAATGCAAGTTTTATTTAAAACTAGCCATTTAAAGTATACAAAGGCACAGGATGCACAGGGACTCTGGATACAAATGCAGAGACTTGCTCAAAATGAAATACTGGTATTAGTTTATGTGGTCCCTTGATGTGTGGGTTTTCATCACTGCTTGGATATGAAGGAGATGAAGTCAGGTCCAGAAGCAGAAGATGTAATTTAGGCAGATGTAATGAAATTGTATTGCGCTAGTTTTCTTTTTCTTTCTTAAATCCAGGCAATCGTTGCTTTGTTTTTCATATTAATAGGGAAACAGAATGTGATTTCTCATGTATTCTGGCTGATGTAACTGAAGCTTCTGGCATTTATATTTTTCTTTTTTGTCTTTAGTATCAGGGAAGGCTAACTGTTTTAGTGCCTGCTCTCTCTTTTGCTTTATCCACTTCATTCACAGTTGTTGCAAGGGGAAAGGTTTTGGTTTTGGCCATATGTTTTAGTATATATAATACTTTTCTTAACTCAAGAGAGATTCAAAATGTGTCTGTCCAGACAAATGTTTTACCTGGGAGCTGTGCTTTGGTGTCTGAGTTAAAGCCTGAGAAGCAGGCTGGTTTTGTTTTTTGTTTGTTTGTTTTTGTCCACCTTGGCTGTCCCTTGGTCTGGGCTTGGTATCCATGATCACTCTATGAAGCTAGGACACTGCTCAAGGTCCAGAGTAGTGAAGGTAGTGGATCTTCTCATGGCCTTTGCCTTTCGTGCTGTTCAAGTTATTCTGCTAGGGAGTGAGGTTTTGAGTATTTTGTACCCCGTTCCTCAGGATTCCTATTTAGCCCCACCAGCACACAAAGAATCTTTCTTCCTTTCAGCATGTCTTTGTTTTCCATTTTCACGGACTTCCTTGTGTCTCTGGATGCTCTGCTAGGTTATAACCTGGCCTGGACTGGGTCCTGTGTAGTATTCCTGCTGTGTGTAGGGTAGATGTGAAGCACATTTCATGCCTGGCACAGCAGAGGGCAGCAGTGGCAAGTGAGTCTCTTCATGTCAGTTTCTTTCTTCCACGCTTGTCCTTTCTGTCAACACCTAATCTTTAGCCTTCTCCACGCCATGCAGGACTCTTAACTTTTATTTAGTTTTATATTCCGCATTCTGCATTTTGGGCAGTGCTTGTAATTTTTTTCTTTTTAGGAAGATGATGAATGAAACTGGAATACTTAAAAGTCTTATAAAAATTCATGCATAGATAAAAATAATCCATCAGGTGAAGTGAATAAGTTTGTGTGACATTTAATCCAGGTGGAATTCTAGAGGTGTGATTTGAGAGCAAAACAAACTTGTTTTTGTTTTTTATTTTTTTAATTTGAAGCTTTGGGATGTAAAATCAGCAAACGAGAAGAAAAGCATTAATGTGAAACAGTTCTTCCTAAATTCAGAGGACCCCCAAGAGGATATGGAAGTGATAGTGAAATGTTGTTCATGGTCTGCTGATGGTGCTAGCATAATGGTGGCAGCAAAAAATAAAATCTTTGTAAGTACTAGTATTTTAAAAAGCCAAATTTAGTCTGATTTAAAGAAAATTAAAACTCCTATTTTTGCAATTTTACACTGTTTGTTGATACAAATAAAGTCTAGCTGTGTGATTTGGGGCAGGTACCTTAACCTCTCCTAGTTCTTTGGAACTGTACTCCAGAGGATATGGATGGCCTTATGAGAAAAGGTCACGTGAGTTTGGGAAATGTTGTGTCTTGCTTTCTCCTATAAGGTATACAATGTGAACTAACATATTCAAGGTCCTGGGAAGTCCTACAATAAGGAACCAGTTTATATTTGTCAAATCCAGTGTTCTTCAAATGTATTTAAAACATTGCTGCATCACTCCTTTTTCTTTTTCCAGTTTTGATTAAATTGATTTTTCAAAGTGCCTCCTTAACCCTAAAATTTTATGAATTTCTGACTCTGGAGAGAAATGCTCATCAACAACTGAACAAGATTGGGAGATTTTTATAAAGAAAATGAGGAATATATGCAAAAAAAGGTTAATGATAAGAAAATGCCTTTTTTTTTTTACATCTACTAGTAGCTTATATTTATAGTGTTCATGTGCTCTCACATATAATTTCTTTTGATATAAATAACCAAGAGACATAGCAGATTGCAAAAACGCTGTGATGACAATGAGGCAGCTGAGGTTCAGAGCAGCCAAAGAGTTTGTCCCAAGTTATACTGTGACTAGAAGAGCCAGATCTTCTGATTTATGTCTCAGTGACATTCTATTCTAATAGTAATTTTAAAAGACTTGAGTAAAGGATATTACTATTTTAAAAAGCATAATTGAAATATGTGATATAATTTAAGACACTGTTTATATGGTTGTTATTGATCTAGTAGCTGTGAGCCTTGAACCTTGGTTGCTTATGGGTTTATACCTTTTTAGCAGGAAACTAACAGGGAAAGTATTTCCTTTTCTCTTAAGTTTGTTAAGGTTGTTCTGTTCTTTTCTTCTCCCCTCCCCTCCCCTCCCCTCCCCTCCCCTGCCCTCCTCTCCCCTCCCCTCCCCGACAGAGTCTCACTGTGTTGCCCAGGCTAGAGTGCCATGGCATCAGCCTAGCTCACAGCAACCTCAAACTCCTGGGCTCAAGCAATCCTTCTGCCTCAGCCTCCCGAGTAGCTAGAACTGAAGGCATGTGCTACCATGCCCAGCTAATTTTTTTCTAGATATTTTTAGTTGGCCAATTAATTTCTTTCTATTTTTAGTAGAGACAGGGTCTCGCTGTTGCTCAGACTGGTTTCAAACTCCTGACCTTGAGCGATCTGCCTGCCTTGGCTTCCCAGAGTGCTAGGATTGTAGGAGTGAGCCACCGCGCCTGGCCTTGTTAAGGTCTTTAAGAACAGAAAAGGAACCATTGCATTTGCAAGATTTGAAGATTAAAACAATTTTTTTGTTGTGATAAAATATAAAGTAAAATTTGCCATTGTAACCACTTTTAAATGTACAATTCAGTGGCATTAATAACATTCACAGTGTTATGCAACCATTACCACTATATACTTACCAAACTTTTTCATTACTCCAAATAGAACCTTTGTAACCATTAAGTAATAACTCCCTGTTGCTTTCTCTCCCCAGCCCCTGGTACCCTCTAATGTAATGTATGAATTTGCCTATTCTAGATATTTCATATAAGTAGAATCCCTTTGTGTTGGGCTCATTTCATTGAGCATAATATTTTCATGCATATTGCAGCATGTATCAGAACTTTATTGCTTTTCATGTGTAATACTTCCTTGTATGTATATATCACATTTTGTTTGTTCATTCATCTGTTGGACATTTGGCTTCATTCCACCTTTTGGTAATGGTAAATAATGCTGCAATGAACATTGGTGTTACAAGTATATTTGAGCCTCTGTTTTCAGTTCTTTTGTATATATACCTAGGAGTAGAATTGCTGGATCCCTTCCCTCCCCTCCCTTCCCCTCCCCTTTCCTCCCCTTCTTTTTCCTTCCCTTCTGTTTTTCCTTTTCTTTCTTGCTTTGTCACCCTGGGTAGAGTGCAGTGGCATCATCATAGCTCACTGCAACCTTTGGGGTTACATAAATTGCCTTTGCACTACCCAACAAGTGTGCCCATCCCTCAGACAGTGAGCACTATATCTGTTAGATGTGGATTTACTCAGTCCCACCTCTGCCCCCACCTGTGCGACACCCTATGAATGTTGCTTCTAATATGTGCACGTTAATGTTGATCAATTAGTACCAATTTAATGGTGGGTACATGTGGTGTTTATTTTTCCATTCTTGTGATACTTCACTTAGAAGAATGGGCTCCAGTTCCATCCAGGATAATACAATAGGTACTTTGTCATTTTTTTATGGCTGAGTAGTACTCCATGGTATACATATACCACATTTTGTTAATCCATTCATGTATTGATGGGCTTCTTTTTCTATTTCAGTAGAGAAGGGGTCTTGCCCTTGCTCGGGCTGGTCTTGAACTCCTGAGCTCAAGCAATCCTCGGGCCTCGGCCTCCCAGAGTGCTAGGATTACAGGCAGGAGCCACCACACCTGTCCATTCCTGTTCTTTTTTCTTTCCAACTAAAGTGTTGTTAGTCTACTCTTATTGTTAGGTCTTTTCTCTTTCGCTACCCCATAATTGGGACAACTGCCTATTCCACATTCACCAAGTTTCCTCTATCACTTTCAGCCACTAATTTTTAAGAACAACCTGTCCTGGGAAGCATTTAAGTATGATTTCCTCTCCTCTGTTTTTGGCCTCCCATGCTGTGCTGCTTACCATCTGTACACACTTGGAGGCCTGTGCATTCACTAAACATCTTTATAGCTCCCACTGGAAGCTTTTTTTTTCTTCTTGAGGACTATGCCTTGGTTTTAATTTGCTATAATGAATCTATCTATATATATAAAGTATAACCCATCTTGTCATTTGGCAAAAACTTTAGAAGAGTATATTTAGCATTTAAAAATCTTTCAAAAATTGAAGAAGCTTGAATGACTCAAAAATAGCTTTTTTAGGGTTCAAAAATGGGAAAATGATTAATTGTAATAGTGTAATTTGGTAGTTCTGGAGATAAATGGAAATGATTGAACTAATTTTATTTTAGCAAACCTTTGCTCTACATTGGTCATCTTCATTTATGAGTATACATTTTCTCTTTTGAATAAATAAGCATTAGGGAGATCTGCTCTCTATGTTAATTTGGCTAGTCCATTCATTTATTCACAAAAGTTTTATTTCTAGGCCAACTTGAAGAATTTTTCTTTATAGAAAATATGTTTCAAGATGAGCAGTATTTAAAAGAATATGGATACTGATTTATATTTTATTAATGACTGTCAATAGTTATGTCAGTTATCAGTAATTATTTTTTTCAGGACTTACATTTGAAACGAGAGGAGATCCTTTTAAACATAAAGTTAGATTTAGTTTCAATATAGCTTATCTTTTAAAATATTTTACCTTAATAGATATCTCTATGTTGACAGCTTTTGGACATTCTTACCAGTGGCCTATTGACAGAAATCCACACAGGCCATCACAGCACCATCCAGTACTGTGACTTTTCCCCCCATAACCATTTGGCAGTAGTGGCTTTGTCCCAGTACTGTGTGGAGGTGAGTAGTTGAATTTATTTTGTGAAGTCTTGGTCTCCAGAGATGCAAGGATGACAGAGAATGGGCTGCCTAAACCATTAGATGCTGAGGATGCTTGCTTGAGAAATTATAGGCTATTTTCTTCATAGCCTACTGACCTATAACTTAGGGATATTAAACCATATAGGCAGCTTTATTACTTTGATTGAAGTATTTATTACAGTGATTGAAGACTTGAGAGTATTATAGGGAATGGTAGTACCATTCCCCAAGCATTTACCGAATGCCAAACATGTGCCAGAGTCTGGGGAAACAATGGAATGACTGCTGGTTTCCTAGACAGAAACATGGCATCTCTTAAACAGTATAGGCACAGTCTTTTCTTCTTAAAAGAAATGATAAGAGATGAGTTCAGTTCAGATTTCTTAGATCATTAGGTAGGATAAGATAGGATATTCATTGCTAAGCCCTAATGAATAAAATAATGCCTGTAAATTACTTGTTTATATTTATAATTTTGCACTTATTCAATTTTATATTCAGATTCAGTATCTAACTGGCCGTGGAAGAATTTCACCTAGTGAATTGCTATATTGATTTTTTCATAAAGCAATGAACTGTATTTTTCCTTCAAAGATAGATTGGTTAGTTTTTCAAAGCTTTCTTACTCCTTATTCCTGGGGGTTGGTTTTACCACCAAGTAGTTTGAAGTCCCCTTGAGATCCCAGTTCTAAGAAGATGGGTATGGCCCTTTATCTGGAAAATGGGGCAGTTCACTTGATTCATAGGCTCCTCTTCAAGAGAATCTTGGCTACTGTGAGCACTTCTTCAATGTTCTTTGCTTATCTCAGCAATTTTTAGTGAGTTAGCCAACCTTGCCCCTTACTGTGAAGGCATTGGAGCAGAGTTGCTAAGCTATAACCCGTGAGTATGGAGGCTCAGATGAGAGAGAGGGGATGAGCTCCGTAGGCTCCTCCTAATTCTGAGTACAGCAGTGCCCATAACACGGAAGAAATTCCCTGCTGAGAACCTTCACTGCAAGTAGAGGCAGTGAGTATTAAAAAGCTCTGGTCCTGTTTGAAACTGTGGGAAGAAGTAGGGTGCTGTGGGCACTGTTTTCTTGGGAAGAGACTTTGAATTGGAAATTTTTGATCTGCTAGGAGATCTTGAACTTGACCTGAAGATCCTCAAGGTGGGCGTGGCTGGAATTTTCCTTTCTTTGGGGTTTTGTCAGGATTTTTAGAAGGAGTGGAGTAGCAACTCTTCTTTTAGCCTTTCCTGTCACTTATAAAATTCTACCCTCTGCCATCCTTAGAAAGCACCAGGAAACAACGTCTTCCTTCTTGAAATATAGGGACTTGGTTTGGAAGGCTCTGAATGACAAAGATATGATGGGGGACAGATGGGGAGAGCAAGGAGAGATGAGAGGGGAAGATTTTCAAGGGAGATTTTTTTAGCTGTAGAACCACTTTCATTTTTGGCCATTAGCTCTGTAAGTTTCAACTTGGACCCTGGAGATAAGGCAGAAAAAATTTCATATAATTACTTCATAACCATAGAACTCAATAAATGAAAACCCTGGGCATGTAATGAAGTGCTTGTTTTGTCCATGCTAGTTCTGAAATCACAACATAGGTCTGTAATTTAAAGTATAATGGGAGGGACTCAGGCACATATGGTACTTCATTAGACTGGAATATGTTTGACTAATTTACGGCAGAACCCAGGACAAAATGCAACCAGGCTGGTGGCAGACATTGACAATTTGTAATAAGCATGAATAACAAGAGAAATGTGTACATGTTATAATTAGTACATTTGTTTATTGTAGGGTTTTTCAATAGGTTGAAATGAAGGTTAGATGACAGTCTTAGTGGAATATAGTCTGAATATGTCAGCTGCTTATGTTCATCCTATTATTTGTTTATATTGATTTTTTTAATGGATAAATCATTTATATGATTCCAAAGTCAAAGTTTTATAAGTTATATTCAGAGAAGTCTTGCTTTCATCCCTGTCTTTTTCCCTCCACTCATTTCTCCCTTTCTCAATAGTAACCTTTTGCTTTTGATTTAACCTTTCAGTGTTTCTTTTTGCATATATAAGCAGATATTTATATGTATATATATATATTCATTATATATTCACATATTTATTTTTCCTTATCTTATATAAAAGGCAGTACTGTATAGTACATTTACTCTTCTGCACTTTGCTTTTTTTCTGTTAATAATGTCCTAGAGATTAGTTGTTATCAGGGTGGTTTTCATATTCCTTTTTATAACTGCGTAATATTCTCTTATTTATTGTAGTTTATTCAGATGGTGCCCTATTGGTGATCATTTGGGTTGTTTCTAGTTTTTTGCTGTTAATAATGATTCACTAAATAATATTCTGCATAAGACATTTTGTATTTTTGGTAATGTGTTTTTGAGCTATATTCATAGAGGTGGTATTGCTGGGTCATACTTGCTATTTTCAATATTCCTGCTATATTCAAAATGCTTATGAATATGATTTCCTATATGCTGTGTCTATTCTGTAGCTATGGAATGTAGATTCATGTTTAAAGGTAGCTGACTGCAGAGGACATTTAAGTTGGGTTCACGGTGTGATGTTTTCTCCTGATGGATCATCATTTTTGACATCTTCTGACGACCAGACAATCAGGGTGAGAAATATTTTTGTTTTAAACATTTATTGATGGTGAGCTAACCCTCCTACAAACTAAGAAATTATTGGGTAGTATTGAGGGAAGTAAAACAGGAAACTACTGGATTCATATTCACCCTGGAAAAGTGCCATTATATGGACTATCACAGTCTCATTCATTCACTATTTGTTCATTGAGTATTACTATGGGGAAGGTGCTATGGGAAGTCCAGTGATTAAACTGTATTTTGGTTAATTTAAATATGTTACATTTGATTCCTCAGAGTAATTTTTGACTCTTTCCTCAACCTTGAATTCCCACATCCAATTACTTGCCAATTCTAATAGATTCATCTTTTCTGTTTTCTATGATTTATCTCTACTTTTCCATTCCTTCTACACAAGTTCAGGTCTTCATTACCTGTTGCCTCTCTTCTTGTATTAGTCTTTTTTCTTGCTCTTCTGCATGCTGTTTCCAAGATATTTTCCTTATTTGCAGTACAGTCATGTCATTTTTGCTCAAAAACAGGTAGTGGGTCCCTTGTCTGCCCGAGTAAATATATAATTCTATGACTTACCATTAAGCTTCTCTATACCATGGCCTCATTCTGCTCCAGTCTATCTTCCAGTTTATTCCTATAGAGAACCTACACTGAACTGCTCGCATTTTCCTAAACACCCTGTAGTTCCCTGCTTCTGTACTTTTCTTTAAGTGTTTCTTATGTTTGTAATACCCTACCTCCCTGTATCCCTTTTTGTTGAAATCCTAACTAGCCTACAAATCCCCTCAAGCCTTCCTCATTTTGGGGAAAGTCTGTCTTGTCTCCCTTAATGCCATATAATTTTTTGTCATTTTCTAATGGTGCTTATCAAATTCTGAGTTGAATTTAAATACAGATTTGATTTGATTTACTCCTCACCTTCAATACTCTACTACTCTTCTGACTTATTCACATGTCTTAGATTATAAACTCTTAAAGGCTAGGGACCCTGGTTGGTCCCTATAGTATCTAATACAGTGTTTTATACAAATTGTAGCTAAAATTTATTTAGTATTTATAATACTATATGCCAGACAATGTGCAAAGTACTGTATATGTATTAATTTATTGATTCTCACAACAATCATTTTGTAGCTGAGGAAATAGGCACAGAAAGGTTAGGCAAAGGAAGGCCGAGAAAGGTCAGTGCTACTTAATGTGCCAGTCTCAGTGAGTTGGAGCCAGAATATAAATCGATGCACGCCTTTCTTTGTCAAGAAAGTCTTGTTAACCTGGAGGATGGACACGCTTGAAGTTCTGACAC
>VSMD01056575.1:0-33699 GCA_008750895.1 Mirza zaza
TAATTAATATATGATAAACACATATGTAAAATACACAGTTTGATAACTTTGGACATATGTGGAAATGTGAAGCCATTGCCACTATAAGATAGTTAACATCACACGCACGTCTCCTCATGTCACTTTATATTTCTTTCTTAAGAAACTTCTCAATTATTTTCCAAAGTAGTTCTACAATTTTCCATTCCCATCAGCAGTATCTGACAGTTCCAGTTGCTCTGTATTGTCACAAACACGATGTATTACCATTTTTTACAATTTTTAATTTTTAGGCATTCTGAGGGGTATGTATTGTGCATATAATGATTTCCATATGCATTATCCTTATAACTAATAATGTTGAGCATCTTCCCATGTGCTTATTGGCCATCTGCATAACTTCTTTGTGAACTATCTTTTTAATTCTATTGCTACTTAAAATTAGTTTGCGTTCTTATTTGTTCAGTTTTAAGAGGTTTTTAAAATATATTTTGGGTACTTTTATTTTATTAACAATTTTTTTTGTAAGGACTTTGTCCCAGTTTATGGCTCGACCTTTTTTTTTTCCTGTTAATAGTATCTTTTAAAGGGAAAAAGTTTATAGCTTTAATGAAGTCCAGTTTATCTATGTGTTCAATTACGGATTTTGCTTTCTATATCATCTCTAAAAAGTCTTTGCCCAGCATAAGATCACAAGAATTTCTCCTGTGCTTTCTTCTATAACTTTTATAGTTTGGGGGCTTATATTAATATTATGTTCCATTTTGAGTTCATTTTTAGTTATTAATATCCAATTATTCTGGCACCAGTGGGTATGTTTCCATTTATATAAGTTGTATTTAATTATTTCGGTGATTTTTATACTTTTTAGTGTATAGGTTTTCCTTATTTTACCAGTTTTATCTGTATTTCATTGTTCGATGAAGTTGTAAATATTTTTAAAATTTTAATTTGATTGTTTATTGCTGGTATAATTTTTTTCCAGCCTGGCTCATAGGAATGGACACACTTCCTGACGCTGTGTGAATACCAGGCATGGTTTCCTCTATTTCTTTTAGATTTTTTTATTTTCCCCTTGGTCTTAGGTAGTTTCCTAGCACACATGCACTGTTCATTACTCTGCTAAATACCCAAAAAGGGATCTCGGCAGATCTCCACATTTCTTCTGTCTGCTGTTATCTCCTCTCCAGTGTTCTTTTCTATGATCTCTGTCTGCCTTGGTTTTATCAGACTCTTAGTTTCATCACCTCAACTCAGGGAGTCTGGGAGACTCTACCTGAGGTTTTTCATCCCTTAGTCATGGCCTGGAACGTGTGTCAAGGCAGAGAGCTGGGGTATTCATAAGGCTTACTTCACTTGTTTCCTTTCTTTCAGGGATCATGGACTCCATTGCTTGAAGTCCACTGTCTTGAAAATAATTGTTTAATGTGCCTTGTCTGTTTTGTTTTGGTTGTTTTCAGATAAGAAGGTCAGTCAGAACCTGTTATTCCAACGTGGCTGGAAGCAGATTGCAGTGGAGCTTCAGCACAGGCTGTAGACTGGCTGGAATGCTGTCCTTCTCCCTTTGCTCAGCTGCTTCCTTTCCATCCTGTTTTTCAGTGTTGCCATCTCTTCCTCAGAGAGTTCGCTGGGCTCAGTGTAGATCAGTTTTTCTTATGTGCTCATAGAACTCCGTTTTCTTACAGCATTTATCTGAATTTATAATTGTCCCTTATTTTGTCTTTGTTCTTCACCACACTTTAAGCATTTAAATCAGAACAGAGGTCTTGTCTGTTTTGTCTTCAGAGCTGAGTATAAGGTCCCCCGCATTGCAGGCCTTCAGTATATATTTGTTGATTGTATGAATGAGTGACTGTTACATGTGCAGTCCTTACATCCAAAAAGTACTAATACATTTTATATCTGTCTTGTTTTCTCCCTAATACAGATTCTGTTAGCCTATTGAAAATGCAAGATGACGGTCTTTCACGGGAAAGATTAGTAGAACTTAAAAGCAATCACTGTGAAAGACTTACGATAAAAATTAAAAAAATGGAAAACAAGGTTAGCATTCTGCAAGATGAGCTCCATGAAACCAAAAAAATAAACTCACAGTTAATGTATGAAAAAGCTATATGGGAATGTGAACTCTCTACTTTGAGGTATGACATCCTAGTTTTAAAGAAATGTTTGTATGTACTGTTTACTTCACACTAAAGATCTACAGGAGAATTTGAGTAATTGCTACTTACCTTCTGGGGTTTAATGGGTAAAATTTGTGGTGTTGTAAAGTGTGAAATTCTTCAAAATAATACAGTAAGTTCTTAACTGCCAATATGTCTACTAATAAATAAATAAAAGCATATTCTTTTAAATTTTAATTTTAATGGCTATATAGAAGTCTAACATTTAGAAATCTCATTATTCCAGAAATTACATTTGGAGTTTTAAAATTTTCTATATTATAATGAATGCTACAAGGAATAGCTTTGATATAAATATTTTCCTACATTTCTAATTATTTCCTTTGAACAAAGCCTTCAATATTGAATTTTTGGTGAAGGTATAGGAACTTTATAAAAAATATCCTTGATCGATATTATTTTTTTCTCAAGAAATTTTATATTAATTTAAAATTCAACAGAGTGTGAAATGGCCATTTTTTTCCAACCCAGAATCATTTTTAAAAATTTTATACAGTTTTATTCTGAATATTCATGGAACAAAAAGTAACATGGAACATAATTATTGATTAGTGTCTTCAATATCACTCTTTCATACAGAGATAAAGTTAATTCAAAGTTCTATGTTAAAATACATAGGATCCTATACTGTTTAATTAAATATTAGATCCTCTCTTGTTCCAAAGCAGATTTCAAAATTGTTTATAAAATATATAATAATGAGCAAGATAAATTGAACATGTTACCAAACAAAGAAATGGAAAAGGTGTGGGATAACAGATATTAGACTCCTTGGGCTGTTCTTGGATCATAGTAATCTGTAGATACATGTTCTGTGAAAGACATGAGAAGGTGCTATCCTACACAGTAAATTATTGTTAGGGATACCCGCAATATTTCAGGAAGTTGACAGTTTATTTCTATTGAATGTATAACCTTGTTTTAAAACTTATTTAACTCTAAATGACCTGCCATAATTGAGGAGTAATTATGAGTGTGTGAAAAAAAGGAAATTTTCAACTTATATCTTTTCTGGATCATTGCCAGTATTCTTTTCCATAATACTTAGCAGAGGTACTTGTAACAGAAACTTACCAAATAGCAGATAGTTCTTTCATCAATATTTTTCAAGTGTATGTCCTTTGGAAGAGATTGAAGTGAGAAATTAAAAACCTGAGAAGTAGAAAAAATAGTCAAGAACATGGAAATTTTATTAAGATAATAGACCAACATATGAAGAGGCAGATCATAAAGTGAACTTTGTGTTTTCTAAAAAACACCTAATTTTAAAAGATAAGCATATTTAACTGCAGATGTACCTTAAAAGAAGAAGGAGAGAAGAGAAGAAATGCTGATATGTTATATGAAAACTCTCTGGAAGCGTTAAGAATAAAAGAAGAGGAATACAGGAAAGAAGTTGAAGTGAAACAACAACTTGAACAGTCTCTGAAAACACTGAACACAGAAATGAGTATATTAAGAAATTATTTGTCTGAGGTAAATTAATCTTTGGTAAAAACTTTATACGTTTAACTTAATGTCAACAATATTACTTACATCAATTTGATTAAATATATGTTATGTAGGTTTAAAACACAATAAAAATGTTATCTTAAAAATGAACTATCAAATTTTTAGCTAAAATTACTTATTGTAAACACTGGCATCTAATAGGTGCTCAGTATATGTTTTCTGCATGAAGCAATGGAGGGAAAGTTGAGTTTAATCACTAACAAAAATATTTATTTAGGCATTTTTATATTACAATAAAGGCTATAAATAGCTTTGAAAGTCTAATGAAACTAGTTTAATATTCTGTAAAAATTTTTTCCCAGTACTATATATTCCTGTATTTAAAATTGTTGCTCTTTGATTAATTTAGCTGTCATTTATTCAATTCAAATTCGAGTAATTCTTGAGATATAGAAGTCCTTGTCTTTCATAGGCTCTTTCCTTTAACAGCTTTATTAAAGGTTATGCTCTTAATTAATTTTTACACTTTTTGCTGATGCTATTAAACCTAAAACTTACTGTATCTCTAGCTTGCACAAAAGTACAATGAGAGTCAGAGGCAGCTATATGGAGAACAGAACACCAGACTATTACAAGGTCGGATTCTGGCCAATCAACTTTACACACAAAGTGAAACAGAAATGGCTCTAAGGGAAATGGAATCGGAGGTATTTTCTTTAGTCATTTTCACATATGTGTGTGCATTTATTTGTATGTGTATATATCAATATTTAAAACACCAACTATATGCATCTTGGAAAGTATAAAGTATTTTAAGATGTATGTGTATTTATATATATAGGGTAGTAGTGGTGGTGGCATTTTTGGCCCATTGGATAAAATATTGTTCTCAATTCAGTTCCATTACTCTGCAGTAGTCAAGTAGTCACAATGGCCTCATCCAAATCAGAGGCTTTTAATGTTTTCCATAGGAATTGATGATATTTTCATAATCTCAAATCCCTTGCTACTGAGCATAGAAGTTCTAGTTTTGGGAAGAATATATCCCCTTGATATATTGGAGAGGTTACTTTATTACTTGTACTCATGGTTAAAGGAGAAAAAGGACAGCGTGTTGAGAGGCCATATCTGGGATGCTATCCTCCTCACTTTTGAAAGGAGTTACAGTTTGCTCCAAGTAGTATCTTATTTCAGTACAAAGAGATTTTGCAAACAATAGTATGCCATAATATACACTTAGTGAGAATTTCTTGATAAGTATTTTATTCCTAGTAAAATAATTTAATGCATCTTCCCCTATTCACACTGATTACTGTTTCAAACATTGTAACGAGGAGAAAACAAGAGCCTTTGTGATGGCAATTCATGATTTTCTAGAAGAGCTCTATAAATTTTATATTATTTATCATTGGTGTTTTGAAATAAAAGGCTTCCTTTGTGTTTATACGTTTACACAATGGAAGTTACTGTGATTTGGTGGAGGTAGAATCAGAAAACCTGGGGGAAATTCCACAGATTGCCTACATTTTTAATCTCTCCTTTTCAGAAGTGTGATAACTAAATGAGTTTGTTGGTGTATGTAGCAATGGTGTAGTACAAAGCCTAGATATATCAGTTGTCAAGCAATGTACCTTATATACTGACTATAAAAATGTTAGAAAAGTAGAATATCTATAAGGAAATTTTATCTGTCCAAATACATGCAAAGCTGAGTGTCTCTTCCTATGGGGTAATGGGGTGTAAACCCAACACTTTAATGTAGTCATATCTATCAATATTCTTATGCCTTTGATTTTTGTTGTAATTTGGGGAAAGGCTTTTCCAGTTCTAAGATTCTTAAAAATTCTCTAATGGTTTCATTTTTCCTTTCATGGATTCGTTGTTTGGAAATAAATATTTGAAGTTTGGGAAATTTATTCTCTAATATAAAGTATGAGATTTTGATCCACCTTCTATTTCCAATTGGATATCCACTTATTTTGCAACCTTTTCATTGTATAAATGGACAGGTTCTCCTTCATTTTAAGAAGAAATCATGATATGTCATTTCATTGAGTGTCAACTGAAAGTTCCCTTTTTTGTACTTAGATTTTTCAGGGTTATGAAAAAGAACAAGCTCTGATGCGTAAAAATGACATGTTACATGAAGAAATAGCCATGCTAAAAATGGAAATAGCAACAATAAAATATCAGAATGAGGAAAAAGAAAAGAAATATATGAATGACATTAAAATTTTTGAAGAAGTGAATGAGAACCTTCAAATGACCCTAAAACAGAATGTGGAAAAATTAACAGACACAGTATCTCAGTATGGTGACCAGCTTAATGCTCTGGCATCTGAGAATGCCTTGCTGAATGCTAAACTGGAAAATGAAAAACAGGACAAGGAAAGACTGCAAGCAGAACTTGAAGCATGCCCATCTAGATTGACTGCTGCAATACAGGATCTTGATCAAAGTGAGATGCTAAGAAGAGACGTCAAGATGTCTTTGCAGAGAGCAAGACATGAGTGGTTTTGCTTACCGAATGAAATGACTGTGTGTGTGTCTAATCTCAAAGAAAACCCTGAGATTGTTGGTCAAAAATGTTCTAAGGCTGAAAGTAAAATCAATAGCTTGGAAAATGAGCTCCATCACACAGATGTTCTGGGAGAGAAGACGCTGGTTTTAGAATGTGTCCAAAGAGACCTGTACCAAACAAAATGTCAAATGAAAAAGATGAAAGAAATGTATGAAAATGAACAATATCAAGTGAAGAAATACATCGGACAGCAGGAATATCTAGAGGAGAGAATATCTGAACTAGAGAGAGAAAATATGTTGCTTCAACAGCAACTGGCTTGTGCTCACAGCAAAGCAGAGGATAAAGAGGAGACACTAATGAATGTGCGAGAGCAATTTCAAGATACTGTGAAAAACCTTCTAGCTGAGAATAGAAAGCAAAGTCTTCTGCTGGAAGACAGAATTAAACAGTTAATCAGTGAATGCAATCAGTTAAAAGAAAGACTATATCAAAATGAAAAAGGGAAACCAGAAGAAGTAAGTATCAAGAAAGATAAATGTTTTTCAGTGTTCCTGAAAGGAAATTTAAAGTAATCTTTGTTTGTGGCAATTATACAATTATTACAATTGTAATACAAAAAATACAATTATTTGTATTTAGTTGAATGTAAAAATATCTAGATGACAAATGTATTTGCAATATCAGGCTAGAAACATACCTTGTTTCCAGCTAATAAAAGTTATTTTTAAGAGCTTAAATTACAAATCATCAGTAGATGTAGATGAATATGAATAATGGAGACTTATACTGCGGAAGATACAATTTCAATATGTTTACACTGGTATATTTTAAGACCATAGTGAAGCAGATAAATGGAAATGTTCATACGTGAAATGAGTATTTTGAAATTAAGATTCCATTAATGAGTTCCATTGACAAGTAAGTCCAGGTTTTGGAGATGAACTGAAGTATATTGTTATATCTCATAATACTTTCCTTTAGGTAGTTTTTTACTCATTTTAGTTGTTGTAATTTTATTTTAATTCATGTCAATATGGCTTAAATCTGAAAATATTTCAATCTCAAATTATGTATTGTTATGATCTCCCAATTCTTCAAAGTGGCATTTACTTTTTATGAAATAATACGTTTTGACAAATATTAGCAAAAACATATTTGATTTAATCTTCCCACTGATATTTATAATTACTTTGAATATTTTTACAAATAATGTGCTGCTGATTCTCAATTCAAGGCTGAATAATTATCATTTGGATATAACTTTTTCCAGTACTAAGATATAATTATAGCTGTCTGTGATTTGTTAGCATGATATTGGATCTTCATTTCAGACTAATGAGGGCGTGGCAGGATTCACATACAGCTGAATGCAGTGAGTAGGGGAGAGAGTCCCAGGAGCTGATGTCAGGGAGGGAGGTGGAGGCCAGGATACCTGAAGGTCATTGGAATTTTACTTTTGCTCTGTGATTGGAAGGATTTGATCAGGCGACTGAATATGTGAGAAACTCTGAGGCTGTTTTAAGTTTTTAATAAAAAAGGAATGAATATGAGAAATTACTCCCACCTCCTAGCCTGGCGTCTTGAAAAATATAATTCTTTCTCTGCTTTAAAAGAAAAAAAGAGAGAGAAATTTTCAACAGCACAGAATTTACCACCAGTCCTACCCACACACCCATTTCTTCCTTTATTTTTTTTTAAACTTCAGAATATTATGGAGGTATAAATTTTCCTTTTGACTCTCCATTAAGTTGTTAAGCATTGCGCATTCATGACAGGACAAATGCATAGTGGGCTGAATCTGATGATCAAGTAACAGAATAACAATTTGGTGGGAGGATAACCCCTTCTGTGACCCTAACTGAATTCAGTCAACAACAACAATGTATACACATGAGGAAAAGAAGGTGAATTGATGTATGTGGTAATGTTTTTCAAAGTATATACGTTAGGGTTAAATATTTGTAACATAATTTAATAATAAGGTGATTTATAAAACCAGTAACAAAAATATCTTATCAGGTACTTGTGAGACAACTTCAAGAACTGGCTGATTCCCTGAAAAAAACGTCAACCTCAGAGGCTTCACAAGAGGTTCTATCACGTCACACGAATGTAGAAAATGAGATACCGGATTCAAAGAAAGCATTGGACCAAATCAGAAATCATGTATGTATAAAATGTAACATGTCCATGGGTAATCTATAGCTGGCTAAGTAACATAAAGTGTTCTAGGATACTAATTTAAATGGATAGCTTTCTTTTGCATTTTCATTATAAGTAATTTTATTACAATTGTATTATCTTTATAATGCACTTATTTCCTAAACTCTGACTCTCATTATGCTATTTTTTTTCTAATGATGAACTTTTCTTCTTATCACACTTACCCCTCAGAAATGTGAGAATGTTACATCATTCCTCACAGGAGTTGAGAACCATTTTTTTCCCGTTAAGCAGTATTTCTTTAGTGATTTCTCTAGTGCTGTCATGAGGCAAACCAGATTATATCAGAGGATAATGTTTAACGGAATGTTCCAGAAAATTTTCGTGTTTCTTGTCTTCAATTTTGAGAATCGATATACAGAATCTGTATGTATTTATTTTATGGAGATCACTATATAACTTGTACAGAAATGCCATTATACTGTTCTCCAAAATGCAAGTGCTTTATGTTAACTTAAAAACAAACTATTTGAAAAGTTAGGCATTTCCTTTATTTTCTCTTCATTTTAAATGTATTACAAAAGCATAGAAAGTAAATGAATTTATATCTTTTGCAGCAACATGGATGGAACTGTAGGCTGTTATCTTAAATGAAATAACAGAAACACAAAGTCAAATACCACATGTTCTCACTTGTAAGTGGAAACTCAAGAACATGTACATAGAAAACATGGAGAGTGGAACAATAGACATTGTAGATTCAGAAGGGTGGGAGTGTGGGAGGAGCATGAGGGCTAAAAAGTTACTTAATGAGTACAATGAACACTGCTTGGACGACTTTGCCACTACACAATATATTGAAGTAACACAACTACACTTGTACCCCCTAAATATATAAAATTTAAAAAAACCATAGAAATACTCAGATATGGATAGTATGCACTTCCAAAATTAAGAATTAAGACAATTACCTAGATCCCACTACTGGATTTTTAAAAACAACTTTTTTTTTAAGATATAATTCACATAACATATATTTCACCCATTTAAAGGGTACAATTACCTCTTGGTATATCCAGAGTTGTGCGACCATCATGACAATCCATTTGAGAACATTTTCATTGCCATGAAAAGAAGACCCATACCCCTTTGCCATCACTGCCCCACTCCATGTCCCTCTACCTGCCCATTCCTAGGAAACCACCACTTACTTTTTGTCTGCATAGATTTGCCCATTCTGGACATTTCATAAAAATAGTCATAAGATATATAATACTTTTTGACTGGCTTCTTTCACTTAGCATAATGTTTCAAGAATAAATCCATGCTGTAGCACGTATCAATACTTGTTTCTTTATTTTCTTGGTTGATATTCTACTGTATGGCTATACCAGTTACCCACTTATTAGTTGGTAGACCTTTATGTTGCTTCTACTTTTTGGCTATTATGAGTAATGCCGCTGTGGACATTCATCTCCCAGTTTCGGAGTGAACACACGTCATTATTGCCCTGCTGTTAGGTTTTATCCTCACAGTTAACTGGGCTGATTTCACCATCTCTCTGTCTTACTCATGCTGTCCAGAAAGGACACCTTGAACAAAGCCTCTAGGAGAGAACTCTGGAATTCAGCAGGGAAGTAACAGGAACTCTTGGAGTCATGAAAGAAAAAGGAAGGGAAGAAGCCACTCCAGCCAGGTTCAGTTCAGAGCCAGGACAGACTCCCCACTGTGGGACAAAGGAAGGGAATGAAACCCTGTGATCCACATTCCTCCAAGGACACCTGCAATCCAAGCCACAGGGGAGCCCTCACCCCTCACAGGCCCTGAACTGAGTATAACGAGTTGCCTGGTGCTCATGTGACTTCACTGCTCTAGGGAGGCAATTCAAGCTGAGTCCCACTCACCCCAGAGACCCAACCTGCTGCAGCACAGTGCCATTTTAAGAGCCCAAACCCTAATGGGCCACATCCTGCTCTGGGGCTCCACACCTCCCACATGTCCTCCCTGGCACATCCAGGTCTTTTCAGTTTCTGTTCATCTGGCCTCATTAATTCAGACCTGGCCCACAATTTTCTCTTCTTCACAAAGCTTTCTTTCCCTGACCTTATGCTTCTGCACCTGTTTAGTCTGTGCAGAATAATTTAGCCCTTAATTTTTTACTGATTTTATTTCCTCTCACACTCTTGTGGCCACTCCCTAAGTTAGATTTGGGGTTTGGGAAGGTCAGAGTGCTCTCCTGTGGCCTGGATTGTATGACTCCCCAGTGGGAGTGGTGGACCATGGGAAGAAACTCAGTCACCTCCTGCCTGGTGGATTTACACCCAGTTTTTAGCTCATCTTGGCCCTATTGGCTACTTATTTTCTTCAGGCTTCCCAGAATTTTGAGTTTCCTTTTACTTTTCTGTTGAAGAATTTCTGTGCTCCTTCTCACATAATATGTTCAAAGTGTGATTGTTCACACACTGTTGTGGTTCTTCTACACGGATAAGTTGTGCTGGAAACGCTTCTAGTCAGCTTTCTTGGAAAAATGTATCAATGTGTAATGTCTTACTACTGAGTAATATTTCATCACATGGATAGTACAAACATTTTTTGATTCACACATCAGTTGGTAGACTTTTGGATTATTTCCATTTTTGGCTATCGTTAATAATGCTGCTGTGAACTTTCATGTACAATTTTTGTGTTTGCATATCTTCTCATTTCTCTTAGGGGTATATTTATGAGTCAAATTGCTGGGTCATAGGAAAACTTTATTCTTAACATTTTGAGGCACTGCCAGTCTGTTTTCCAAAGTGGCTGTGGCATTTTACATTCCCACTTGCACTGTATGAGGGCTCTAATTTCTCCATATCCTTGCTAATCCTTATATGCCATCTTTTTGATTGAAAAAAGATTCTATCCCAGTGGTGTGTGAAATGGTACCCTGATTGTGGCTTTGATTAGCATTTCACTAATGATTAACAACTCTAAGCACCTTTGGATGTCCTTTTCAGCCATCTACATATCTTGTCCAAAGAGATGTCTATTTTAATCCTTTGCCTATTTTTAAAATGAGGTTTTCGTTTTAATTCTGAATTGTAAAAGTTCTTAATACTGTGTTTCCCCGAAAATAAGACCTACCCATAAAATAAGCCCTAGCAGGATTTCTAAGCATTTTCGCAATATAAGCCCTACCCCGAAAATAAGACCTAGTGATGGGCATGGCTACACAGCGCATCTGCACAACCCATGCATTTGGTCATGGAGTGCTACAAAAAACGAGCAGCCCTTCTCATCTGCCCCATGAGAGCTCTATTGCTTGACATGAGAGACTGGGGCCAATGGTTCTAAAGGAAATAGAGTCGCAAGAAATTCAGGATGGAATTCGGGGTTTGGAGAGTCAGAAGAAGACGACTTAACTATATTTGAATAAATGTAGATTGTTGTACCGTACTTAAAAAAAATAACACATCTCCTGAAAATAAGCCCTAGGGTGTCTTCTAAAGGAAAAATAAATATAAGACCCTGTCTTATTTTGGGGGAAATACGGTATGTGCCATTTTCTGCCTCTCAGTTGTTTGCCTTTTCTCTTTCTTGATGGTGTCTCTTCAAGCACAAAAGTTTTCAATTTTGATGAAGTCGAGTTAATCTGTTTTTCATTTGGTATTATATCTAAGAAGTTACTACCAAATGCAGTCACACAGATTCCTGCTGCTCTTCTAAAAGATTTATAGTTTTAGTTCTTAACATTTAGCTGTTAACATTTGGAGTTAATTTTTAGATATGATAATTGGAGGGAGTACAACTTCATTCTGTTGCATGTGGTTTTCCTGCATCAGTTGTTGAAACAAGTATAGTTTTCCCATTTAATTGGTTTATTACCCTTTTTGAAAATCAATCAATTGTAATCGTGAGGGTTTATTTTTGGATTAACAATTCAAATCATTGACCTAATGTCTATTCTTATGCCAAACCAAATAAAATTTTACAAGAACTCTTTTATAATCATGTTGCATATTACCAGTTGTCTTATGTTACAGTAAAAAGTCGATGTAGTGGAAAGTCTTTAACTTCATTTATTGTTTTTTGAAGGAGCATGCAGCCAGCTTATGCCTTGCTGACTCCAGAGCATGATGGGAATTTAGGCTTATGAAGACAGAGTCCATTCCTTCTTTTCCCCTTACTCAAACCTTTAGTCTGTCATCTAGAGACTCCCTCTTCACTCCCATTTCCAGGAAATCTTGGTCGCAGACTGTGCTGAGTCTGCTACTTACTACATTATGATTTATTAACTCATCATAATTCGTAGAATCATCTCTAGACTTTTACTATCTAGTAAGGGGAAGATTAGGTCTGAGTTTTTGGCTTTCCTCCCTGGAAATTGAGCTAATCCATCATCTTTCACTTCACAGTAGATCCTCTTCTGACCTGATAACCTGGTTCTGTACAGCATTGGGGCTGACCCTATTCTTAGCACACATACTCCAGTGGTGTAAGTGGGTGGCAGTGGTGGTGGTGGTGGGGTCTCCCTGGGCTGATCCTTGGGCCTCCAGGCAGTGTGCAATAGACAATGATGGCAGTAGTGAGCTGGTCCTTAGGTTCTTGGCTGGCACTTGTGGCACCAGTGGTGAAAGTAGCAGTGCTGGGCCAGTCCCTGGGCCCCTGGGTGGGTACATTTGGGAGGGCATTTAGGGCACTAGGGTGGGCAGGCCTGTCCACAGGCTTGGTGAGGGCAGGTGCAAGAGCTGTCAGCAGTGTCCAGCTTGGCAGGGTTGTTCTCAGGTCCCTGAATTGTGTGCCTGGGCAGTAGGATTTTCCTCAGACTCATGGATAGTGCACCTGGGCACTGGAAGCAGCATGTGGAGTATACAGTCCTCTGGCCCCCAGACTGTGGGTGTCAATGGCAGTGGTGGTACATGGCACAGGCCCATCCTTAGGCCCCAGGTTGTGTGCTGGCCTAGGAGGTGCGGGCTGATCCTCAGGGCCCTGGAAGGTATATGTGGGTTGAGCGTGTGGCAGTGGCAAAGGCACGTGAGTTTGCCTTGTCTTCAGGCTCTCATGTGGCACATGCAGGTGCTGGCCACAGCGGGGTAGGTAGGCTTTTTCTCAGGCTCCTTGATGGTGCATTGTGCTGGCCAATCCTCAGGTCACCTCCAGGTATGCCTAGGTGCACCATGACCCTACCTCTGAAGGGGGCAAAGTTGCTTTCATAGGCAGTGGCCTCAGTCAGGTGGGCCCTGGCTCTGGGACACATGTTCCTATGATCCCTTTGTCCTTGGACAGCTTCCTTCATGGGCCAGACGACCTGTCCTCAGGAGTGTAGAGTGTCGTGTGAGCTAGAGTTGTGGGGACCCAGATGCACTGCTGTGCTCAGCCGGTGCGGGATGTTATAACCCACTGGGGAAACATGTTGGGATGTCTGGATGTGCCAGGGAGGACATGTGGGACATGTGGAGCCCCAGAGCAGGATGTAGCCCATTGGGGTTTGGGCTCTAAAAATTGGAACTGTGCTGCAGCAGGTTGGGTCTCAGGGGTGAGTGGGACTCAGCGTGAATTGCCTCCCTAGAGCAGTGAAGTCACATCAGCACCAGGCAACTCCCTATACTCAGTTCAGGGCCTGTGAGGGCTGAGGGGTCCCCTGTGGCTTGGATTGCAGGTGTCCTTGGAGGAATGTGGATCACAGGGTTTCATTCCCTTCCTTTGTCCCACAGTGGGGAGTCTGTCCTGGCTCTGAACTGAACCTGGCTAGAGTGGCTTCTTCCCTTCCTTTTCCTTTCATGACTCCAAGGGTTCTTGTTACTTCCCTGCTGAATTCCAGAGTTCTCTCTTAGAGGCTTTGTTCAAGGTGTGGTCATCTAACTGTTTTGGTTCTTCTCTGTGGAGGATGCAAGTTCTGGGTGCTTCTCTCAGCCATCTTGATGATGTGTCTCTATCTATGGGATAAATATGAAAGAATGGATGGAAATGTTTAAAACCAGCACAGTCTACCCTCTGGCTACATTTTTTTTTTATATTCCTCCTGTTTCAAGAATACACCAGTTTCTGCTCAATACCCCGGACAAGTGTCCTTCAATATGGCTTCAGACTCATGCTTGAAGTGCAAGATCAACCATCATTCCAGATGAGCGTACTCAATGTGTATCATTTTTGCATCATTTTAGTCACAAAATTATAATTTGAACCACCTTAAATCAGGGACCATCTGTATTTGGTAAATTGACATGTGGAGAGATTACAAATGGGAAAACACATATTGGAACCTGGAAAGTCCTGGATCCTTGCTATTTAGTTTTCTTTAGCTTATCTCTTGTGTTGACTTTACATTCAGATGCTGTGGAGCAGCAGTGCCCTTTCCTCCAGGTTTCAGTATCATTTTCTCCACTGTCCTTGAAACCCTTCCTGTCAGCCTCTTTGAGGGCTATCAGGCTTCCACTGACAGTCTCCTTGGAGGCCTTTTGGTCTTCATTCTCATTCACGTCTAGGTCTTTTCAGCATCCACCTCCCTCTTGGTCCAAAGGTATTTTACATGTTTTAACAACTATTATTGTTTTTTAATGGCAGCACCCCATATTTAGTATCAGTATCTGTATTAGTTATCTATTGATGTGTAATAAACCACCTCAAAATTCAGTGTTTCAAAACAACATTAACTTTGCTCACAATATTAAGTTTTAGCAAGCTGCAGGGGGGACAGCACATTTCCTCTTCATGTGCCAATAGCTGGGGTGACAAAGTTGGGGACCAGACTCATTTAAAGGCATGTTCACATATCTGGCCATTGAAGATGGCTTTTTTTGGCTAGGACTCTAGCTGGAGCAGTCAGCTGGAATATCTATACAGGGATTCACCATGTGGCTTGGGCTTCCTCACAATATGGTGGCTGGATTCTAAGGACGAGCTTACCTAGAGAAGAAAAGTCCAGTGGAAGCAGAATTACATCTTCTAACTTAACCTCACAAGTCACACAGCAGTTCTGCCATATTATATAGTCACTAGAAACTGGTTACTAAAGCCAGCTCATATTCAGGAGAGGGAATTGCATGAGAGAAATGTAAAAAACTTTGTAGACATGTTTTAAAACCAGCACTTCATTCATTTTTTATAAATCAAATTATCATTCTATCTAAAAGAAAGTAATTTTTTCCAACTCAGTACCACCGAAATTTTTGCAAGTATTTTTGTTGGTTTGTCATTGTTTTTGTTTGGTATGCTACCTTATTTTGTGCAAAGTAGCAGAAGATTACAAGATAGTTCTGTTGAATTAAGACATCTTTACTGAAAAAAAAGTATAGATCTTGTCGCTAAACTTTTATGCTGAGATATGATTGCTTTGTAACTCCAGGAATCCTTAGTCCTTGGAATGCAATTTAAATTAGCATAAAACCTTTGCAGTTCATAAAAATAACTCAGTGTAATGTCCCTAATACTTTAGAAATTATGGGGAATAATGATGCGGAAAGGGGCATGAGACTTTCTACTAAGAGAGTTTAAGGAGGAAAGAATTGACTTAATCATATAAAATGTCTAAAAATCAAATGTAAATGTTGTGTGACAAAGATGTGGAGACTAAAATTTATGTTTTGTTACTCACAGTGGTTTAAACTTTGTTCTTGATTTTCTGAGTAATTCAAATGTCCATATTTTACGAATCTACTATAGTATAGATAACGTTTTATTAGCAGCTAAATGTATTTCAAAACATGTTATTAGTTTTGTGACAGCCTATTCTCAGCCTACTTCATTCATTATTAAACTATATTATTTTATTCATGCAGATTGATGATCTTACAGAATCACTGGTAACTGTATCTTCAAGATGTCGATACTTAGATGCAAAGAATGTAGTTTATGAGCAAGAATTATTATCTATGAAAGCAATAGAAAAACAATGTGACATACTACAGAAAAATAACATGAAATTGGAACATGAATTACTGAACCTCCAAAAGTATATGGAACAGAACATGGTAGACCGTGGTCAGGTTCAGCGATATGAGCAAGAGATTGAAGAAAGAGCAACACAGTTTATTGTAGAAAAATTAAAAGAAGTCAATCTATTTTTACAGGTTAGTTAACTTAAATATAAAATACACTTACTTTCAATTCACTGATTATATTGTGATATGTACATTGTGTGTGTTTCCTCTACTACATGTATAGTAATTGGTTTTGTAGATTTCTAGCATGAGGGTGGCATCTGTTTCTCCATTTTATTTTTTTAGTTTCTGTCATCATTATAACTAAATTGATCTTTGAGAGTAATGATGCATCTTAGAGAATCATTGTATATTTAGGCCAGTTAGCATAAAATGAGAGTATTAGGAAAGAAAAAAATGTGATTTAGAAATTATACCATACTCTTAAATTGTACTTCTGTTACATTGTTCAATTTTCAAATTTTTAAATTACTTCTATTATTCTTTGGATTATTAGATTGCTTGAGTACTAATTTATGAATGATTCAATTCTTTAAAACCGAGATTGAATTATCAATTTAGTTGATAATTGATGTTAAATATTTTAAACCTCATCGTCTTTTGTCACATATTTAAAATTGCTCTCTGAGGATGAGTGTGGGGGCTTATGCCTCCCAGTACTTTGGGTGGTGGAGATGGGAGTATCACTTGAGACCACGAGTTTGAAACCAGCCTGGGCATCATGATGAGACTCTGTCTCTACAAAAATTAATAAAATGTGCCAGGCATGGTGGTGCACATCTGCATTTCCAGCTACTTAGGAGGTAGAGGCACAAGGATCACTTGAGCCCAGGAATTGGAGGCTGCAGTGAACTATGACTGAACCCCACTGCATTCCAGCCTGGGTGACAGAAGGAGAAACAGTCTCAAAAATGAAATGAAATGAAAAAATAAATAGCTGTCTATTTCAAATGTGAAGGAAACAAATATTTAAGAATTGTTAGGTTGTCACTGCCAAAAATGTATCCTTTTAATTTGTTTTAGGCACAAGCAGCTTTGGAAGAATACAGAGAACAGTTGAGAGAGAATCAGCTGGCTGCAATAAGCAGTGAGATGGAATTCAGAATGAAAGATCTTGAATCCGAAGTCTCCAATATGACAAATGCTCGCGAAGACTTTTATTGCATTGAACTGGAAAAATATAAACAGCTCTATCAATTAGAACTAGAAGATAGAAAATACTTGTCAATGAAACTAAAAAAGTAAGTCAAAATACAGAATAGAAAATAAATTAATATTGTTAATTTGCCTTGAAAGCATGCTTTTTAGTGAGATAGGTTCATGAGATTAGTGGAAAGTGAAAGCTAAATGGTAATATAATTTTGAAAAATTATATTAATAAATAAACTTGCCTTTAAAGTGGGAGTGCAGGCTGGGCATGGTAGCTCATGCCTGTAATCATAGCTTTCTGGGAGGCTGAGGCAGGCGGATTGCTCAAGGTCAGGAGTTCGAAACCAGCCTTAGCAAGAGCGAGACCCCATCTCTACTAAAAATAGAAAGCAATTAATCGGCCAACTAAAAACATACAGAAAAAATCAGCCGGGCCTGGTGGGGCATGCCTGTAGTCCCAGCTACTCAGGAGGCTGAGGCAGAAGGATTGCTTGAGCCCAGGAGTTTGAGGTTGCTGTGAGCGAGGCTGACGCCACAGCACTCTAGCCCGGGCAACAGAGTGAGACTCTATCTCAAAATAAATAAATAAATAAAATAAAGTGGGAGTGCAGGACAGTTTATATCTCTCCCTCTTTTGTTTTTTTTATCTGGCTTTTTGTCCCCTTAATTGTCTCATTAAGTTAATCTGCCCTAATAGTCTTTCAGCCAAGTATTTTGGAAGCTTTATAATTTAGACAGTGATACTGTCAGAAAAGTGCTTGTCACGATTCCCCTAAACAGAAATATTAATGAGTTTGATTACTTTTTGGAAGACTGCAGCTCAAACCAAATAGTCAAATACTACAACTACTCTTGGTGCATTCTGGCACTCAGTAAATTATCTTCTTTATATTGGTTTACCAAAAACAATTATTTATATATTTTCTATTTTTTTATTTATTCAGGGTATTATGGGGATACAAACATTTTTGGTTACATGTAATGCTGTTTGCCCTGCCCAAGCCAGGGCTACAAGTGTGTCCCTCCCCCATACAGTGCTCTCTGATCCCATTAGTTGTAAGTTTACCCTCCACACTTCCTCCCGACTGGCACCCAGTGAGTATTATGACCATGTCAGCACCACAGTGTTGGTCAGTTAGTACACTTTGATGGCGAGTACGTGTGGTGCATTTTTTTCCATCCTTGTGGTACCTCACTTGGAAGGATGGGCTCAGTCTCTGTCAGGATAACATAAGAGGTGCAAGACTCTTTCAGACATCGGCATAGGCAAAAAATTTATGAAGAAGAACCCCAAAGCAATCACAGCAGCAAGAAAAATAAACAAATGGAACAGCTTCTGCATAGCTAAGGAAACTATCATTAGAGTGAATAGACAACCTACAGAATGGGAGAAAATATTTGCTTTTTACACATCCAATAAAGGACTGACAACAAGAATCTATATAGAACTCAAGAAAATCAACAAGAAAAAAATCAAACAACCATGTCAATAAATAGACAAAGGACATGAACAGAAACTTTTCTAAAGAAGACAAAGACATAACATGTAACCAAAATATTTGTACCTCCATAATTTCCTGAAACAAAAAAAGACAAATTGCCAGCAAACATATAAAAAAGTGTTCAACATCTCTAATCATTAGGGAAATGCTAATCAAAACTATAATGAAATATCACCTAATCCCAGTGAGAATGGGCCTTTTCAAAAAGTCCCAAAACAACAAATGCTGGTGTGGATGCGGAGAGATTGGAACACTCTTACACTGCTGATGAGACTGCAAATTAGTGCAACCCCTTGGAAAGTAATTTGGAAATACCTCAAAGAGCTAAAAATAGAAATACCATTTGATCCAAAAATTCAACTACTAGGCATCTATCTAAAGGAAAAAAAAAGACATTCTAGAATAATGACATCTGCACTCAAATGTTTATAGCAGCACAGTTTACAATTGCAAAGATATGAAAACAACCCAAATACCCATCAGTGCATGGGTAGACTAATAAAATGTGGAATATGTATACCATGGTATACTAGTCAACTACCTTTTCATAGAGATAATCATTTTATTGTGTGTATTTAATGAGTACGAAATGATGTTTTGATATATTTATACATAGTGAAATGGCCATTATACTCCACCAAACTGACATATTCACATTGTTCATTTTCACTTACTAATCTTTTAAATACAAGTGTCACTTAGGCATCCTCAAGAATATTATAAATTGAGCCATTGCAAAAGGCAGCAGTATTACCTGTTAAGCCATACATTATTGATAGACATTTCTCTTCCCTCCTTACGTTATTTGAATTACTTCTTTTTTAGAAATTCCCCTAAGAATATATGTACACACACACATACATATACACTTCTTTAGAACAGTTGTAAAACCATAACTGCATACAGTAGGCATGCTCTAACACATCTTCACAGTTAAAACACTATTTACTGGGAAATTCCATTTATTCTTATGCTCACCTTTTGAAAATGTAATCATTTAGTAAAAAATGAAATACTATCGGTTCTCTCAATAAATGTGAATGGCTTAAACTCTCCACTCAAGAGACATAGGCTGCCTGAATGGATAAGAAAATACAAGCCAGGTATCTGCTGTTTTCAGGAAACATATCTACCCTGCAAGGATGCATATAGACTAAAAGTAAAGGGGTGGAGATCAGTATTTCAAGCAAGTGGAACCCAAAAGAAGGCTGGCATAGTGGTTCTAATCTCATGATTTAGTTTTTAAACCAACAAAAGTAGTGAAAGACAAAGATGGTCATTATATAATGGTGAAGGGCACAGTTCAACAAGAAGAGATAACAATTTTAAATATATATGCACCCAACTTAGGTGCACCCAGATTCATAAAACAAACATTACTGGATCTAAGCAAATTGATTAACGGCAACTCCATAACTACTGAAGATTTCAACACCCCACTGACTGCACAGGACAGATCCTCCAAACAGAAAATTAATAAAGAAATAATGGACTTAAACAAAACTCTAGAACAATTGGGTCTGACAGACATTTACAGGACATTCTACCCAAAATCCACTGACTATACGTTCTTCTCATCAGCTCACGGGGCATTCTCTAAGATTGACCATATCCTAGGACACAAAGTAAGCCTCAAGAAATTTTAAAAAATAGAAATCATACCATGTATCTTCTCAGATCACAGTGGAATAAAAGTAGAAATCAACCCTAACAGAAACTCACATTTCTACACAAAAAAGTGGAAATTAAATAACCTTCTACTAAATGATTATGTCATAAATGAAGAAATCAAGATGGAAATAAAAAAATTCTTTGAACAAAATGACAATGAAGAGACAAGCTATCAAATCCTCTGGGACACGGCTAAAGCAGTACTGAAAGGAAAGTTTATCTCCATAAATTCATATAACCAAAAGTCAAAAAAGATCACAAATAGACAATTTAATAAAATGACTCAAAGATCTGGAAAAAGAAGAACAGACCAGCCCCAAACCCAGCAGAAGAAGTGAAATTAACAAGATCAAATCAGAACTAAACAAAATTGACAACAGGGAAGCTATACAGAAGATTAATAAAACAAAAAGTTGGTTCTTTGAAAAAATAAACAAAATTGACACGCCTTTGGCTAGGCTAATGAAAAGCAGAAAAGAGAAATCTCTAATAAGCTCCATTAGGAACAAACAAAGGGATATCGCAACTGATCCCAAGGAGATACAAGATAAGATATAATTTACAAATACTACAAAAATCTTTATGTGCACAAACTGGAAAATGTGGAGGAAATGAACAAATTTCTAGAAACACACAGCCTCCCTAGGCTCAGCCAGGAAGAAATAGAATTCCTGAACAGACCAATATGAAGAGCCGAAATAGCAACAGCAATTAAAAATATCCCTAAAAAGAAAAGTCCCGGTCCAGATGGTTTCACACCCGAATTTTACCACACTTACAAAGAAGAACTAGTACCTATCTTGCAGAAATTATTCCACAACATCGAGAAGAATGGAAACCTCCCCAACTCCTTTTAAGAAGTGAACATTACTCTGATACCAAAACCAGGAAAGGATACAACAAAAAAAATAAAACTATAGACCAATATCCCTCATGAATATAGATGCAAAAATTTTCAACAAAATCCTAGCTAACTGAATTCAAACCCTTATCAAAAAAATAATCCATCATGACCAAGTGGGCTTCATCCCAGAGATGCAGGGATGGTTCAACATACGTAAATCTATAAATGTAATTCACCACATAAACAGAAGCAAAAACAAAGACCACATGATTCTCTCAATAGATGTAGAAAAAGCTTTTGACAAAATTCAGCACCCTTTCATGATAAGAACACTTAATAAAATAGGCATAGAAGGGACATACCTAAAAATGATACAAGCCGTATACGACAGACCCATAGCCAACATCATACTGAATGGGGAAAAATTGAAAGCATTCCCACTTAGAACTGGAACCAGACAAGGCTGCCCACTATCTCCACTTCTATTCAACACAGTGCTGGAAGTCCTGGCTACAGCAATCAGACAGGAAAGTGGAATTAAAGGTATCTAAATAGGGGCAGAAGAGATCAAACTTTCACTGTTTGCTGATGATATGATATTGTATTTAGAAAACCCCAAAGATTCAACCAAGAAACTCCTGGAACTGATAAATGAATTTAGTAAAGTCTCAGGATACAAAATCAATACACAGAAATCAGAGGCATTCATATATGCCAACAACAATCAAATTGAGAACCAAATCAAAGGCTCAATTGCCTTCACAATAGCAACAAAGAAAATAAAGTACCTAGGAATATACTTAACCCAGGAGGTAAAAGACCTCTACAGGGAGAACTATGAAACACTGAGGAAGGAAATAGCAGAGGATGTAAACAGATGGAAATCCATACCATGCTCATTGCTCGGCAGACTTAACATCATTAAAATGTCTATATTACTCAAACTGATCTACAGATTCAATGCAATACCTATTAAAATCCATCATCATTCTTCACAGATATGGAAAAAATAATATTATGCTTCGTTTGGAACCAGAGAAGACCCCGCATATCAAAAGCAATTCTAGGCAATAAAAACAAAATGGGAGGTATTAATATTGCCAGATATCAAACTATACTACAAAGCTGTAGTAATTAAATCAATCTGGTATTGGCACAAAAATAGGAATATTGACCAGTGGAACAGATCTGAGAATCCTGATATAAAACTATCCTCATATAGCCATCTAATCTTTCACAAAGCAGACAAAAACATACTCTGGGGAAAAGAATCCCTTTTCAATAAATGGTGCTGGGAAAACTGGATAGCCACTTGTAGAAGGCTAAAGCAGGACCCACACCTTTCACCTCTCACAAAAATCAACTCATGCTGGATAACAGACTTAAACCTAAGGTATGAAACTATTAGAATTCTAGAGGAAAATGTTGGAAACACTCTCCTAGACATCGGCCTAGGCAAAGAATTTATGAAAAAGATCCCAAAGGCAATCACAGCAGCAACAAAAATAAATAAATGGGACATGATGAAACTAAAAAGCTTCTGCACAGCCAAAGAAATAGTCATGAAAGTAAACAGACAACCTACAGAATAGGAGAAAATTTTCACATCCTACACATCTGATAAGGAGCTAATAACTAGAATCTACTTAGAACTCATGAAAATCAGAAAGAAAAAATCAAACAACCCTATCAAAAAGTGAGCAAAGGACATGAACAGAAACTTTTCTAAAGAAGACAGAATAATGGCTAACAAACATATGAAAAAATGCTCAACATCTCTAATCATCAGGGAAATGCAAATCAAAACTACAATGAGATATCATTTATTTCCAGTAAGAATGGCCTTTATCAAAAAATCCCGAAACAATAGATGTTGGCATGGATGCAGAGAGACAGGAAGACTCCTACACTGCTGGTGGGACTGCAAACTAGTTCAACCTCTTTGGAAAGCAATATGGAGATACCTTAAAGCAATACAAGTGGATCTAGCATTTGATCCAGCAATCCCATTACTGGGCATCTGCCCAAAAGATCCAATGACAGTCTACAAAAAAGACACCTGCACTCGACTGGTTATAGCAGCACAACTCATAATTGCAAAGCTGTGGAAACAACCCAAGGGCCCATCAATTCATGAGTAGATTAATAAAATGTGGTATATGTATACCATGGAGTACTGTTCAGCTCTAAGAAACAATGGTGATATAGCACATCAACAATGTGATATAGCACAGTATTTTCCTGGATAGAGCTGGAACCCATACTACCAAGTGAAGTGTCCCAAGAATGGAAAAACAAGCACCATGTATATTCACCAGCAAACTGGTATTAACTGAGCAGCACCTAAGTGGACACATAGGTACTATAGTAATAGGGTATTGGGCAAGTGGGAGGGGGTAGGGGGCCGGGTATATACGTACATAATGAGTGAGATGTGCACCATCTGGGGGATGGTCACGCTTGAAGCTCAGACTTGCGGGTGCGGGGGGAGAGCAATGGCATTTTTTGAAACCTTAAAATTTGTAACCCTATAATATGCTGAAATAAAAAAATGAAATACTAAACATTTGTCTTTTGCAATCTTCACAGAGCTACTGAGAGACTAGCAGAATTCAGTAGCAATCTTGTTGCGGAGACACAGACTAGACATTTCTTTGCCACTTGTACAATGAGCACAGTCCTACAGTCAGCAGCTGCTGGAACTCCTTGTGATGGTTTTGGTCTTCACAGAGAATTTACTTCAACAGAATACTCACTGTTCTCTTCTTCCTGTTCATGGACTTCAGATACCAGCTTGAAGAACAACTTGAGTGGGGTTAGTTATATTTCCTTCTTTCCTTTGGGCTTCAGATTTCTGATATCATTCTTGTTAGTTCAGTGAAATGCAGAGTTGTTTAAATGACCTATGCACAAGTAAAGGTTATAACTATCTGTATTAATAAAGAGAGGAAAGAGAAATTTTTCCATTTTCTTAAAGTCCTCTCAGCTCTCATTTTCAAGAGATAACCCATATAATAATGTTATTCAATATATGTAACTAAAATGGTACTTTTTAAATTTGTTTAAAAGCTGCATTTAAGTTAGATCTTAAAGACTGAATCTTTCCTAATAAAGGGCAGTATACTGCAAGGTGCTCTGGCTTCCTTTTAATTTATTTTAGTTTGGCTGTGGTTGTGGTTCCTAACACTTTTGAAGTTTTCCTCTACTATCTCAAATTTTCCACCCTTAATCACAAGAATGTTTGGCATCCAAATACTTAAACACATCTGGATATTTATTATTGAAAGCAATCCAAGAGAGATAATTTTTATGAATTAAAAAACCCTGTAGTATCAAAAATATTAACTTCTGTTTTTAAATTAAAAGATTTATCATTTTCTTACATAAAAGTATATCTTTAATTGCTGTGTTAATTACAGCCTTTTTATCTCAAGTTTTGTAAAATTTGCCTATTTGATGGGCAATTGCACAGCACTTTTTAAATGGTTAAATGAAGCACATATTTGGATTTTTAAAATGGCATTCACTTTTGTCTCTCTAGCCTGCCATCACTTGAATGAGTGATGACTAAGATGGAAAATTTATCAAGACATTTTGCCATTCTTTTTCCTTACATAGTCTGTGCCAGGCATTGTATTGTCCTTCAGCTGGGGACAACAATTCTGAATTTCTATTAAGGGAAATATGAGGAAAGTGTGTGATTTAAGGGGAAAGTAAGAATAAAATGAAAGAGACTTTTAAAACATCATTTAATATTTGCCAGTTTCACTTGTGAATAGAGATAAAACCACCCCAGCCTCCCACTAGCCAGGACAAAACTGGAGGTATCAACACTCCAGACCCTTTTCCTAAGCTTCTGGGTGCCCCTCCCCTTCCTGAGACCTGGGTCTGTCCCTTTCCCTTCTGAACTTTCATACCTGACCTGAGAAAACATAATTACATTAGTAGGCCCTTTGTTAAAGTCACATTACGGTGTACATTTTACATAGGGTTTATTAACGGTAATGTAAGTTTCTGTTCATACAGGCTTGTCCCTTTCCTGGTATTGAGTTATTACTTTTACAATACCTGGCTGGGAATACTGCTGTACCATTAGTCATTTTTTCAGGCCTGTCTCTGGTGGTATTCTCATGAAAGTGTTCTGAAAAACAGTCTCTCAAAATACTGGGAAAATTGTAGGTTAAACATTTGTGAAGACATTGGATATCATATTATGATTATCATCACAATATAGTTATTATCTTCAATATACTCTTTCAGGCCCTGTTTTGGGCATTTAGAGGGAGAATACCTTTTATACAAAGGATTTAAACAAGAACTCTCTATATGAGAACATTTGCAATATATTAATAGTTTGAAATATTTTCACACATTTTATAAATAACTAAAAATTGCAACATAAGCATTCAGATGTTTCAAAACCTGGTACAAATTTCTGAAAAGAAATCAAAATTATAATTAAAACACTATATATTTTTGGTCTTTTTTCTAATTCTAGAACATCATTAATCTAAGTAACTAAATTTGAAAACTGGCTCTAACCTATATTTATCCTTATTTCAAGCAAATTTTGGGAAATCTTAGCATTCATATGAAAAAAATGTTAGTCATAATACAGATAGCATAATATTTTTACCTAATCTTAGCCAGTAGAATATTCGCATGACATTATGACAGTACCACTTTCTTCATGTGTGTATTTAAGATTCTGAGCTAAAATGTTAGTAGCATAGAACATACTTTAATATTTTAATTTTACTACAAGTGGAAAATGATAATTTTGAGGAAAAATCCATCAAAATGAAAAAACCTCATCATACTTTTATAAAGGGCAGGGTTTTTCTAAAAATTTCAAAGTAACACATTCATGTGAAAATGTGATTTGAATTGTCCAACCTTTGTACTAACAAGAGAAAATGTCATACTTTTGAAATGATGTATATTCAGAAGACCAATATTCATTGTACTTTTTTATTAGATGAATATAGGCAGCATCACACATATATATTCTCTATTATCTAAGTGTACAATAAATAGGAATTTTATATATTTATGTGATTTTTTTCTATTTAAGCAGTCTTCAAGTTAAGTCTAGTCACTATGTGACTCCCATGAAAATGTCTCTGGTTTACCTAAAGATTATAAACAATATTTGACTTATTTCAGATGCAGCAAGAGTTGGAAGAAATAACTGTAGGACTAGAAGTAGGTATGTTGTCAAATTTTATGAATTAGATTGAGAGTAATGAATTGACTTCTGAAATCAACTGTAAGTAACAAGTGGCATCCTTCTCCATTGTTTGGTTAATAGATACTACATTAAATATTTCCTCTTACACACATCTAGTGAAAGATGTGAAAACATTAACATTCATACTGAACAATATACTTATGCTTTGTGATTTAATTATCATGTTCCATAGCTTCAAAGACATCTCATCAAATTTATGTATTTTTTGTTTTTTCTGGATCTACACTTTATTCACTCCTGCCATCGCTATGAACCTGTCCATGCGTCAGCCAGCACACTGGAAGTATTCTCAGAAAACCAAAGCATCATCAACTTGCTATGTTTATGTTAGTGATGTAAGGCCATAGAGCCCGTACTCATCTAGGGACACTTAGCCAAGCAGTTATACTTCATACGCAGTCACTTGACTAGTGACATTTTAAGTCAGTCATTTACTTTATCATTGGTGTACCTTTGGCCTCGGAAAAAGCACCGTATTTCTTACCATGGGAAAAATCACTCATATCAACGTGGTTCTTGTCAGTTTACTCAGCCTTATCTTTTACCACATACCCTACTCTGCCCCTTTGCTCTAGCATCTCACCACACTAGACTACTTAGAATTCGACAGTGTGCCTCCTCACTTCCAGCTCTTTGCATTTGCTGCTTCCCTCTATCTGACACACTTTTTCCTTGTCCCTCAGCTATCAACCTACATATCACCCCCATCAAAAAGTCTATAGTGTTGGCAGAAGTCTTGGACAGATGGTCCTTCTGGGTGTTCCAATAGTGTTCTGTTTTATATTTGTTATGGTCTATATGACTCTGCATGGAAATTGCCTATTTGTCTGTTTTTCACATTATAGTATATGATTGTTGAGGTCAATCACGTGGACTGTATTATCTTCACCTTGTAATACCTGTGCTTGTCATAGTACCTTAGCACATGATTGTTGAATAAGTGAATGGAGAATCAGAAAACCAGAAGTTCTGATACCTAACTACAATGGTACTTAATTCAATGTGCAACTATAGGCAAATTATATTTAATAGTATATGTATTTTTCATTCTTATGAACCACCAATAATCTTCTTGAGTCTTTTTTACTGACCTACACTTAGTTCCTATGAATTCTTTTAGGTAAAGAATATAATTCTTTCCTTTTATTTCCAGGTGCCACTGGATACTCCCCTCTAGAACAACTTCTCCTCTAGGATCCACTGATAAATAAAAATGAAGACATTCTTTGAAAAGCATCATGACAATACGTGCCAATTTAAAAAATATATATATATGATCTCAAAGACTTAAGTGGATCTTGCAAATGAAAGCCAGTTTTATATCCTCAGACTGCCAAATGCCAGCTGTTTAAACAGCCAAACAACCAAATTTTCATGAATACTTTAGTGAAAGTAATTGATGGTTTATTTTTGTATATTACAATTTTTATCACTATACATAGTGATAGATTTAGATTTCCACAGATATCATTTTGTATCCTGGTACTGTGGTCATTGTCAGTGTTTGGAGGTGTCACAAATATTACAGTGCCATCAGACTTATATAATTTTAATTTTAAGCACTGATTTATATGACTCTTCCTGGAGAAATAAATTTACCTAATGATTTTCACTTTTTCTGTTCATTCATTCATTCATTTATTTCTGTTTAACTTTTGGAAGTAGTCTTATAATTAGAGAAAAGTTCTAAGTTTATAGTACAAAAAATATTCTCCCCTGAAACATTTAAGAGTAAATTGCTGACATTGTGCCATTATGCCTTTTTACCTTAGTAGATATTCCTACAAGTCAGGACATTCTACATGACTGCAATACAACCTTAATAATGAAACAGTTACCATTAATGCATCCTATCATGTAAACCTCAGATTATTTCTCAGTTTTATTACTTGTCTAAAATGTCCTTTACAGCAAAGAGACCCATTCAGATCCATGGATGCATTTTGTCATAATGTCTCTTAGACTCTTTCAGTCTGGAACAGTTACTTAGTCTTTCCTTGACCTTCATGACTTTGAATCTTTTGAGAGTAAAGTCCAGTGGTGCAGAATATACCTACTTTAGGTTTTTCTGATATTTCATTATGATTATATTTAGATGATGTGTTTTTTTGACAAGAGTATCACAAAAGTGACCCTGTGATCTTCTGTTTGCATCTTACCGTGTGATCTACAATCTAATTTATGCTATTATTGATGATGTTAGCATTGATCACTAACGGTGGCATCTGCTGGGTTTGAGATTTGATTTGCTGAATGAGCCAAGCATAATACCTGAAATAAATCTCTCTTTTCCATGTATGTAATTCTTTATGCACACCTTACTTGATTTAATTTGCTAATATTTTGGTATATATTTTATTTCTAAATTCATGAGACATCTTGGTCTCTTTTCTTTCTTTCTTTCTTTTTTTTTTTCTTTTTACTCTCTTTGTCTGGTTTGGGTATCAATGTGATACTGGCTTCATAAAACGATTTGAGAAGTAACACTCTTCTTCTATTTTCCAAAAGAGTTTGTATAACACTGGTGTTACTTCCTTGAATGTTTGATAAAATTCTCCAGTGAAATCCTCTAGGCCTAGACATTTTGGGGAGAAGGAGCTGTTTAATTCCAAATTCAATTTATTTCTCTAATAGATATAGAGCTGTTCATGTTATCTATTTCATATTGGCTCAGTTTTTGTGATTTGTGGTTCTTGAGAAACTGTCAGTTTGTTATACATATAGTTGAGTTGAAAAGCATAACATTTTTGTAGTATTCACTTGTTATTTCAGTGGCTACGCTATCTGCTGGGACATTTGCTATTCATCTGATATTAGTGATCAATGTGTTTTCTCAGTCTTGCTAGATTTTTGTTGGTTTTATTTATTTTGTTGTAGAACTAACGTCTTGTTTTATTGATTCTTTTTATTCTTTTTAATGTTTTTTCATGCCATTAATTTCTATGCTTACATTCGTTATTTCCTACTCATTTTCAGTTTATGTTGTTCTTTTTTAGTTTCTGAAGCTAAGATTATTGATTTGAGCTTTTCTTTTTTTATAATGTAAGTACTTAGCGCTAAAAATGTCATACTCAGCACTGTTTAAGTTGTATTCACATAATTTCGTATGTTATATTTTTATTTTCATTCAGTTTCATGTATTATATTTTCCTTTCAGCCCTTCCTCTTAGACCCATGACTTACTTGGGTGGGTATTATTTAATTCTCAAGTGCTTGGAGAATTCCTGTTATCTTTCTCATTAATTTCCAGGTGTATTCAGTTATTTTAAGTGAACATACTTACATGGCTTTAATTCTTTTCTAATTTCTGGAAGTTTATTTTATGACTTATAATATGGACTATTTTGGCAAATTCATCATGGATTATTAAAAAAAATATTTACTCTGCTGTTATTCGGTGGACTGTTCTATAACTACCCCGTAGTGTAGGTTGATTGTGTTATTCACTTCTCCTGTGTTGATTTTCTATCTGTAGGTTACTAGAGTGGGGTGATGAAGTCCTCAGAAAAAGCGGTGCGTTTATCTGTTTCTCTTCTTAGTATTATATTATCAGTTTGTGTTTCATGTATGTAGAGGCCATGTGTGGTGTGCACATTTAAACAGATCTTGTGTCTTTGTTGTTTGTTGGCCTTTTCGTTATTGCATAATGTACCTCTTTATCTCTAGTAATTGTTTTTGCTCTGAAGTCTGTTTTTCTATTATTACCATGGCCAATATTGTTTAAAAAATTAAGGTGGTGTGGTTTATCATTTCCATCCTTTTATTTTCAGTCTACCTATGCTGTTTAATTTCAAGTGAATTTCTTATGGACAGCATAAATATTGTTGAATCATGTTTCTTTCTGCACATTGATACTTTTTTGATTGGCACATGCCCACAATTTATATTTGAGGTAATCATTGTATGGTAAGTCTCAGGTGTGTGCTACTTTTTGTTTTTTGTTTGTTCATTCTCTTGCTCTTTCCCCTGTGTCTCTTTCCTTACCTTCTTGCTGGATACTTCAGTGGTTTTAGAATTACATATTTCTTTACAGTGTTTTTGATTATATCTCTTTTATAATTTTATTTGAGGTGTCTTTAGTTTATTATTATACATACATAATTTCCGTGAGTCCTTCTAGTGTGGATGTCTTACCACTTGAAGTAAAATGTAGAAGCTTAATTTCAGTTTAGTTTCCTTCACCATTTTACTTTTTAAATGCAAGGGAAATGTATGCAACCTTAATGTTTGCACCCCTATAATATGCTGAAATAAGAAAAAGAAAAGAAAAAAATGTTTAATTATTAAAATATTTTAATTATTTAAAAAAATAAAATAGAATGAAGCTAAATGATTTCCCTATTATGCTGGGTCCCACATCAAATGTGATTCAAAAATTTATGAGAAGAAGCATAATTTATCTCCCTTATTTTTTCCATTCTGGTGTTCTTTTCTTTTTGAATTTTCAAGCAGTCTTCCGATACCATTTCCTTTCTGTTCGGAGAACTTGCTCTACACGTTTCATAGCTCTTTTGGGTTAGCGCCATGCCTCTTTGATACATCCCTACCCTTTTGTTTTTGCACTTTTTTTGGTTTTTTGGCACCACAAGATGCTCCAGAACCCTCTGATATTTTCACTGGCCCCGTCCTAGAATTAATCATTTCTCCAGAGACTTGATTCATTAGATTGGAGAGTCATGTTTATAAGCCAAGATATGTGCACATTGCTTTTTAGCAGACAGAACTAGGAGATTTGTTTGTATACACATCCATGTTTATACATATATCTCTATCTAATCTGTATATCTACCTGTATATATACTGATACCTTCAACTTTAATCCAGCACCACAGAATTTATTGCAGCCTTTCACACTTGCTTAATTATAAATTCCTCTGTAACAATGGGAAATGTAGCTCACATTATCTACAACTTACTCTCTTGGGCTAGCCTAGTACGGATGTAATATAATGTTAGCATTATCTTTTGTTCCTGTGACAAACAAAATTATGAACTAGAATAAAGTGTTTATGTAGAACTTATTTTAGCTTTACAACAGCAGCCAGTAAAAATGACATTTTTTATTTATTTATTTTTAAATTTCAGAATATTATGGGGGTACAAACGTTTTGATTACATATGTTGCCTTTGCACAATCCAAGCCATAGTTACAAGCATGCCCATCCCCCAGTGTGCTTTGTACTCATTAGTTGTAAATTTATTCCTCCCCTCCACTGCCATCCCACCTGCCCAGCAACGAATGAATATTATTTCCATGTGTGCACCTAAGTGTTGATCAACTAGTACCAATTTGATGGTGAGTACATGTGGTGCATGTTTTTCCATTCTTGTGATACTTCACTTTGAAGAATAGGCTCTAGCTCCATCCAGTATAATACAAGAGGTGCTACCATGTTTCCCTGAAAATAAGACAGGGTCTTATATTTATTTTTCCTTTAGAAGACACCCTAGGGCTTATTTTAGGAGATGTGTTATTTTTTTTAAGTGCGGCACAACAATCTACATTTATTCAAACATAGTTAAGTCGTCTTCTTCTGGAACACCATCATAACTCTCCAAACCCTGAATTCCATCCTGAATTTCTTGAGACTCTATTTCCTTTAGAACCATTGGCCCCAATCTCTCATGTCAAGCAATAGAGCTTTCATGGGGCAGATGAGAAGGGCTGCTCGTCTTCTTTAGCGCTCCACCATGAAATGCATGAGTTGCGCAAATGTGCTGTGTAGCCACGGCCATCACTAGGTCTTATTTTCCAGGTAGGGCTTATATTGCGCAAATGCTTAGGAATCCTGCTAGGGCTTATTTTATGGGTAGGTCTTATTTTTAGGGAAACACGGTAGTTCACCATTGTTTTCTATGGCTCAGTAGTACCCCATAATATACAGATACCACATTTTATTAATCCACTCACGTACTGATGGACACTTGGGTTGTTTCCACATCTTTGCAATTGTGAATTGTGGTGTGTAGCTTGCATTAAGAAGCGAGTTCCCAGGGTAATCTATCTTCGCTGTGGTAGGCTCTGATTCCCGATGTCGGGTATATGAATGCCTTAAGCCTTTGAAGGGGCCTTGTATCTCCTAGGGGTTGTGTCGACCCCGCTTCCCTCTGAAGTGTAGGTAAAAGCAAGATAGATCGCAGTTGGAGTGCAAAAGGCTGGGCATGTTAGCATCTATGGTAGCTTATCCTGCCACTAGGGGGAGCGGCCAATAAAGGATTTCAGGGTTCTCTCTCTAAACTAGGAGTCTGCTCCTGATGGGAGGGATCAAAAAGTGGTGTGATTGCTGAAGTATTTGGCCAGGTTTTTCCTTCCCTGCCCACAAACCTGGCCACTTTCCCCTCCAAATGGTCTGATTTTGCCTCTTCTTTGTCTGTTTGCCTCTTCACCCAAGATGGGCTCTCGAGCTTCCCCACAGTCTGTGTGTCTGGCCCACTAGGGAGCATCTCCATCTGTCATTGGTGGATAGGGGAATCTCCATTTATGCACCCCTTTTCCACCACTAGACCCCAGGGTGAGGTGGGTGGGCCTGTCTGTCTCCAGAAGTCTCCACCAGGGTGATGCTCTGACCAGAGGAGGTGGGGACGGGGCTTGCCCACAGAACCCTGCTCTCTTAAGCTCCTGAGCACCCTCCCAGTGGGCACGGGCTCTCACTTGCCATCTGACCCAGGAACAGGGATCTCTCCCACACTGCCCCACCCCCACCATCTGCACTTTGAGCAGGTGAATGCACCAAATGCCTGTGGGTAGGAGGATGGGGATAGAGACACATTCCAAGCAGTGACAGCAGGTCACTTAGCACAGAGAGCTCTTAACCACCTGCCATGGTTTGGGGGAGGAGCCGTGGGGCTACCTGCACTGCTCTCCAGTTGGGGGGGTGGTCACCAGTCTGCCCTCCTCTCCAAGCCCCAGTGGTGACAGAGTAACCACCCTCCACTCCGCTGAGGTGACTTTGCCAACGGAGGCAGGCACAGCTGGAAGTGCACTCTCCTCGTGGGGAGCCAAGTCCCTCAGCACAAGGTGCTTTGGTGATTGCTGTGGAGTGAGTGAGGCCATGCAGCTAC
>VSMD01056578.1:0-45676 GCA_008750895.1 Mirza zaza
TGGGAGGCCGAGGCGGGCGGATCGCTCAAGGTCAGGAGTTCAAAACCAGCCTGAGCGAGACCCCGTCTCTACTATAAAAATAGAAAGAAATTAATTGGCCAACTAATATATATATATATATATAAATTAGCCGGGCATGGTGGCGCATGCCTGTAGTCCCAGCTACTTGGGAGGCTGAGGCAGGAGGATCGCTTGAGCCCAGGAGTTTGAGGTTGCTGTGAGCTAGGCTGATGCCATGGCACTCACTCTAGCCTGGGCAACAAAGCGAGACTCTGTCTCAAAAAAAAAAAAAACACTAGAAGAACACTTACCAAAGACTTATATGTGTTGGTGATGGGGAGGCAGCTTCCAAAAGACATAGTCCCTGTCCTCAAGGACACAATCTAACAGGAGAGAATACTAGCAATAATAAAAATAACAGCAATAATAATAGCAGGCATCATTTATTGAACATTTACTATATGGCAGGTACCATGCTAAATGTATGCTTAAATAAGCTCATTTGAACACACCAATAGGGAGAACACTGTTATTTTATAGGCGAAGACATGAGGTTCAGAGACAGCAAGCAACTTGGCCAAGGACTCACAGCAAAGAGCCCAGTAGGGCTTTGGGTCAGATTCTCTGAATCTCAAGGCCACAGGCTTCACCCCGTGTGCTCTAAGGACTCCCTGGTCCAAGGAGAAAAGCAAAGCACTCCATGTGCTCTAAGTCAGAGGCCACCAACTGAAAAAGAAGGCAGAAGGGACCTCCAGACACCTCTCTAGTTTGTGGTATGAGGTGTTTATAGGCTGGAAAGGGCTCTAGGGTGAGAAGGACCAGAGCTGGGTGAAAACTGGGGAGAAGATCCGACTCTGCATGTAAATATGTGTGAGGAAGCGAGCAAAGGCTGTGGGTTATCCTAGCAATGGGAGAGCTAGAGGAGGAAAGTCAGGAAAATGGAAAGTATAGGGCCGGGAGGCACAGTGAGAAGAACATGGACTGGAGAGCCAGGAGAACTGCGCTTTTCTCTGGATCTTGCTCCAATTTACTGTGCAGCCCTGCACAAGTCACCTAACCTCTCTGGTTCAAACAGGTCTCGGCATCACACACTACTCTCATAGTTCTAAATCTGCTTGTTCCAGGTTATAGCCCCTCCCAAGGACAAGGAGAAGCTCTGATTCATCTTCTCATTGCTAGTGCTTGGTATATCATATACTCAGCATGCTTTGGATGCTCTGTAAATGTTTGCTGATTGAGTGAATGAGTGAAAAAGTAGGTGAAGCTATAAAAGGAAGAGGTTGAGTATGGTTGAATTAAACTGGCACCAAAGTAGCAGCCCGAGATGTATTGTCCCAGCTTTCCACTAAAGTATCTAAGAAGGCAGAAAGAATTGAAAACTCATTGCAGACACCCAAGACTGACAAGTGTCTGTTGTCAGAATCTGGGAGGAATTTCCATAAATACAAGGCAGATGGAGCTGGGTTGAGATAAACAGTCAGGAGACTATTCAAGTTTTATTTCTTGTAATAGGGCACCCCTCCAGGCCAAAAGGAGTTAGGAAAATACTCAGCCCCTTCCCCACTTGCAACCCAGTCTCTGAGCCCCAAGTCTGTGCCAACCAGACAATTGGGGTCAGGAGAAGGGAGGAAGTTTTCTCCACTATGTGGGGGGAGCAGAGAGGAGTGTGTAGGCAAAATATGCTTTTTCTTACTGGCCCACAGATCTACCATTTAGAGATGGAAGTTTCCAGAAGACAATAGGTCAGAGGAGTTGGAATAAAAGGAAGCATGTCAAAGGCATTTTGTATCCTGAGAGGAATAGCTCTCAGAAGCGCTATAGGCCAGGGAAGATGCTGAGACAGAGTGCACACTAGGGATTGCAGTTTCTAACGTACTGCTTCTAGTTCATTATGCGAAGGAGGCAATTCTGCAGTGGCATCCAAGAGGACCCCTCCTCAGCTCAACATAGTGTAATACATGAATGCCTGGTTGACTCTGGCTCTAGTTGCTATGCAAACCAGCCAGCCTTCTCGCTCCAGGTTTAGACTATGAAGTGGTGGTGGGGAAGGGGAGAGGCTGACCACACTATTGGTACAATGAGCAGTAGAGGACAATTAGCACACACTGCCTATTGGCAAACACGAAACCTGGATAATAACCAGCTTATCCAAAGATGAATAAAAGTAAAGCAAAAGGAGAGTATGAAAAAATAACTACATAATGAGAGAAAGGAAACGTTTTCCTAGAAGAAAGAACCAACCTCTAAAAAAATTTGTTATAGGCCAGGCACAGTGGCTCACTCCTGTAATCCTAGCACTCTGAGAGGCCAAGGTAGAAGGATCGCGTGAGCTCAGGGGTTTGAAACCAACCTGTGCAAGAGCGAGACCCTGTCTCTTTTAAAAATAGAAAAATAAGTTGGGTGTGGTGGCGCATGCCTGTAGTCCCAGCTACTCAGGAGACTGAGGCAGGAGGACTGCTTGAGCCCAGGAGTTTGAGGTTGCAGTGAGCTATGATGACACCATGACTCTCTAGCTGGGACAACAGAACAAGACTCTGTCTCAAAAAAAAAAAATCATTTCTTTTTGCTATGTGTCTCAGAAGAAAAAAATGAAAATTTGTTTTGTGTACTAAATAGAATGTTTATAAAAAGCATAGCTTCAATAAAACAGGAATAAAAATTTCTAAGAACAGTACAGAGATTTAAAAAACAAAGGGAAAATTAAAGATGCAACGACAGAATTTAAATCCCCAGTGGAGGTGGTTAAAGTGCAGAACTAACCTTGTAGAAAATCAAGATCAGAAATGTGGAAGACAAACTTGAGAAGCTCTTGTAGAATCAAGAAGGACAAATGGTAAACATTACTGACAGAAAGATTACTTATGAGGGATGTTACCAACTTAAGGAAAATGGGTACTCACAAGGAAAAAGAAGAACTAAAACAAAACAGCAAGCATGGACAAAAACTACTTAGATCATTGGGGGCCAGAAAAAAATAGCCTAAGAATACAGGAAAAGGAACTGATAACAATTCAGGCAAAATTAATGAGAAGAGGCACACATTTTTTTCTCCTTATCATTTGCTTTGTAACAAACCCCGTCAATTTATTATTCTCTCTCATGGTTCTGTGGATGCACTGGGTACAGCTGGGTGACCCTGCTCAGGGTCACTCATGCAGTTGCAATCAGTTGGTGGAGGGGATCAGATCATTTGGAGGCTTCTTCTCTAGCACGTCTGACATCATGTCTGATGACTGGAATGACTGGGCATCTCTTTCTCTTCACGTAACCTCTGAGACAGATTGAGCTTCCTCACAGCATGGCCGTCTCAATCAAGGTTATTGGACTTTTTGTATGTTGGCTGGCTTCCTCCAGAGTGAATGTTGTAAAACATCCTGAAATAAGCTTCAAGGCTTCTGATGACCTAGTTTCAGAAGTCATATACTCATTTCCATTTTACTCTACTGGTCAAATTAGGGGAGTAATAAAAGAGATTCTACTTCTCAATCAGGGAAAGGCTTGTGTATACAGAAAGAGAAGGAATGGTTGGAGGCCATCTTGGAAACAAGATTCCATATACACTGACATACTCATCCTCAGAATTATGCAGCAAAAGTATATGCCACCATAATTTTATACTTAGATTATTGCTCATGTATGAAAGCACTAAGAAACATTCTCAGATATTATAGTTAAGAGCTCAGAGAATGTAATACTCGTGTGATCTTTTGAAAAAGCTACTTGAAGATACATTCCCTTCAACCAAAAAGGGAATCCAAATTAAAGGACACCTGAATTGGAAAACCAATGAACTGAGTATTCTGTTTCAGGGCAATATTTCCAAGAATAACAAAGCTGCCCAATACTTGGTGATGATCATATAAAGAATGAATGGGGGCTGACAACTTTCTGCTGTAGAATCTGTAGAATTGCCTGTACTACTCTCATGTGTCCCAAGATACCACCAGGAATCAGACACACATCTTCATGGAGCACAGAAATGACACCTTGTCATTCGGCAGAGAACAAGAACATAATGAAGCTTCCACACCAGGGGTCGCAAGCCCCGCTGCCTTTAGGGGCCAGCAGGTATTGTCAGTAGATTATGTGGGGCCCAGACCCTAGATGTCCACTTGACAGATGAGGAAACAAAGGATCAAAGAGCAGAGTAACCTGTCCCAAGTCTCACAGCAGTTTGAATCAGGCCAGCTTCTTCATTCTGGGAGCTTCCTCATAGGAAGCTGACAGGGATGGTGGCACTATTGGGGGTAGCAGAGGTGTTTCTGAACAGTGGAGGTGGGCCGTGCCACCGGTCTATAACCCCTCGCCCTGATGAGGGGACACCTCCCTCTGCCTCACCCCTTCCTTGTGTCTGTCCCTCCATTTTCTCTCCCTTTGTACCTGACTTCCCCCCTCCCTTCTATTTCTCCCTCTTCCTCTCTCTCTCTTCCATGCAAGCTCTTAGTAAGCACCTACTGTGTGCATGTTGCTGGGACAGGTTCTGAGGGTGACATAACTCGCCCATCTGGCTGCTGGCTCATCTGTCTCCCCTCCCCACATCCCCATCTGCAGAGACAGGGCTGCACAGCAAAGGCATACAGTGAATTTCTGCGAGGCCAATGGTAATTATCCTCCAGACACAATCACGTGAAATTAGCTGGAAACTAACCTGATCCTTGAACTTTGTGCCTCCTCCGTAATTTCAACTCTGAAATACTGTCATTACTTTCAAGAAAGAGCTGGTGAGCAGGCGTGGAGACGGGCTTTGTGACGGGCCTGGAACAACTCTGCAGGCTCTGGCACGCCAGGGTCAGACACTCGCTTCGGAAGCCAGCTCCTTTGCAAAGGCCGGTCCGTCTGGGCCCCAGAGCTCATCCCTGACTCTAGCTACAGGCCACAGTTTATTCCTCTGCTGAAGCCACACGAGTTGGGAGCTCCAGTAGAGGAAATGCCTCAACACAGGACCTTGGGCCATGCTTGGATTTGTACTTTTTAGACAAAACCACAAGCCCCTCTTTCCTTCATCCCTTCTCTTCCCTCACCTGGTTCCTACCCTTAACCTCCTTTGAAAAAGTCTTAATGTGCTGTTTGCCCTGGGATTAAATTAAACCCAAACTTCTGGTTCCTTCCATCTCTGCAAGATCATGCTCTGGGGAGGGCTTAAATGTCCTAGGCTTATTTGGGTCTGTCACATTCTTTCTTCATGAAAATCATTTTAATAATAACTGTTTTTCTGTTAAGTTTGTGCAAATTATTTTATGCTTTATGCTGTAATCGAAACCATGTGAGACAGACATTATGTTGAGCGAAACAAGCCAGACATTGTATGAATTCATTTATGTGAAGGGTAGAAACATGCAAAATAAATCAAGGTCAAAATTATAATTCCCTCTGGGGAAGTGGGGTGGTTACTGATGGGCAAGGGACGTGAGAAAACCTTCTGGGGTGCTGGACATGCTCTCTCTCTTGATCCGAGCGGCAGTCAGGCAGATGTATACATTTGTCAACATTCACTGAATTGAACACTTCAGGAGATATGCTGTTTATACATGTTACACCTTAATTTAAAAAAATACATGCAAGCTAGTTTCTTTCCACACATGCATATGCAAGTTAGTGCTAAAATTTCTCTATTTTCTGCTGTCCTTTGTACTATTGGCTTTGCTTTGTTACCAGAAAAGTGCTGTTCTTTGCTTCTGTCAACTTATTTTAGAGGAGCATGGTTATGTTACTTTTATGTGTTGCTCTCCCACCGTTATGGTACTGTTCATTAGAACTCACAATGTAGAAGGGAAGCTAAGGTGCATACTCAAGTAACAATAAGGGCGAGTTCTGATGGGAATTTGGAGGGGAGTGTGAGAATCTCTAAGGATGAAGGCAAGTGTGTAAAGGGTGATCTCGGCACAATGAGTCCAACCTAATGACATCATTGGAAGAACAAATTGGGGTTCCACCAGGCTGGGGCCATATCATGGAGGACTTGGATGCCAAGCCACAATTTGTTTTGGTAGACAATGTGAAGCTGTAAGAGTTTCTTGAGCAGAAGAGGAGTGTGATCAAGCCCATGCTTCCCAAAGAGAAATATGGCAGTGCGTCCAAGATGAGGTAATGCCTGAAGGCTGGACAACCAGGCAAGAGAATACTGCAATGGTCCAAGCACAAAGTAATAAGGCTTGAGATAGCTGTAGAACTAGAGAGGAGGTAATAGATGCCATAAATACTGTGACCAATGGGTTTAGAGAGCAAGGGGGAGAGAGGAATTGATGGAGAAAGCAAAGACATGAAGGTTGGGAGCACAGGCTCCGGACTGATACTGCCTGGCCTTGAATCCCAGCTCTCCCCATGTACTAGCTATTGATTTTAGGCAAGTCTCTTAACCTATTGTCAACACTTCAAACACAAGAAGATGGAAGCTTTGCAAAATTCTCAAAGTTCTATCTTCTTGATATTAAAAACATCTGTCGGCCAGGTGCGGTGGCTTACGCCTATAATCCTAGCATTCTGGGAGGCCAAGGCGGGAGGATTGTTTGAGCTCAGGAATTCAAGACCAGCAAAAGTGGGACCCCGTCACTACCAAAAATAGAATTAAATTAATTGGCCAACTAAAAATATGTGGAAAAAATTAGCCAGGCATGGTGGCACATGCCTGTAGTCCCAGCTACTCGGGAGGCTGACGCAGCAGGATTGTTTGAGCCCAGGAGTTTGAGGTTGCTGTGAGCTAGGCTGACACCACGGCACTCTAGCCCGGGCAACAGAGTGAGACTCTGTCTCAAAAAAAAAAAAAAAAAAAAAAACACCTGTCGCATAGTATTAAATAAGATGCGGCACGTAAGGAACTATCTTAAGGTCTAGGACACATCAGGTCCTCAGTGAATGAGATAGTATAATTATTTTCATTATCACTAGAATTATTCAGGATATTATTAAGAATGCTTAAAGGGCAGCCAATAGAGGCAGAGGGAAGGGGGTTGGAAAATGATGACTTCAGTTTTCTTCTTAGAAGAAGATTTAAGAGCCAACATGTGGTTTGTCATGTTCTCTTTTCCTTCTGCCACAAGACCATCATGTCTCAGATAGAGGCCACTCCATTGGCCTGGATCCCAACAAGAAGATGTCACTGGACAGAGCCTCAACCTACCATGTCATGACTAATATGTAACCTGGGAGAGAAATAAGCCTGTGTGTTTGTAAGGCATGGCAATTTAGGAGATGTTTCTTACTGTAGCATAATCCAGTCTCACCTGACTGTTACAGAGGGTGAATGAATTGCCCAATGACCCTAATCTGTGCTGTCAATAAGGTTAAAACAGAAACCTCTCACAGGTTCCTCCAGAAAGGCTTACAAAGACATGGCTCCAATCTCTTCCATCATAACAACAATCATAGCATCAGACTGTTAGCACACACCAAGGGGGATAATTTGGGTGGAGTGGGAAGATGCTCTGTACCCAGTATTTTACTGTTAAGGGCAAATTTGCAGAGATTTGGAAAATTGGGTACTGTGTGGAGTAAACACACTGAGCAAGTTTTCAGCTACAACACAGCTGAGCTCCAGGGAACGGGGTTTGATAGTTAGTGTCAGCATAATGAATTAAAAGAAAAAAAAAAAAAAAACAACTCCAGAATGTCTGTGAAACACTGTCAAGTTAAAAATTGTGCCTGCAGGGTTTTTTAAAAAGCAATTTCCCTAGCCATTATGGCTAATATCTCATTTTGTTAACTCTCAAAGAAGATCTTTTTTAAAAATACTGTAGCATGTCATTTCCCAGTTTAAACCCTTTCAATGACTTCCTATTGCCTTGAAGGTCAACTTGAAACTCTTCAAATGAACCACAAGGCCCTTCATGACTGGGTCGTGCTTACCTATCCAGCTTCACATTTGGCCATTCTCTCTTCCCTCCTGTGATCTCACCACTCAAGGATGGGAAATTGCTAGGAGAAGCCAACCCCACTCTGCCTCTGAGCATTTGCACTTGCTGTTCCCTCTGTCTGGAACACTCTTCCAACCATTCCAAAAAGATTCCACTTACACACCAGCAAAGAAGATGCTCCAAATGTTTCAAATAATTCAAATGCTCACCTTTCTCCAAAAAAAGTATTGGGGACATCACAATGTTTTTTCCTATTTTATAGAAGGGAAGTGGAAGCTCATACTCCCTTATGGTAAGATCAATGTTCATTACCAAAAATCAACATGAAATCTAAGCAAACAAGCAAAAAGAAGAAAATGTTAAAAAAAAAAAAAGTGCAGTTGCACCTACTAAGAAGCTATGTCTATTAACACCTCGGTGCTAATGATTCTTCCAAACTTTCTTGTATGCATATGCAAATATATGGTGATTCCTTTTTAAAATGAGATCATGCAGAGTATACCATTTCTCAACATTTTTTCATTTAATATATCACAACTATATTCTATGTTAATAAATATATTTCTCTAACATAATTTTATGGTCATTTAATATTTCATTCATTTACTCAGCAAGTATTTACTGATTGCCTAACACTGTGTCACAGAATGTATTTAACTGAGCCTCTACTATCACATGTAGGTTCTCCCCAACATCTAACTAGGATAAAGAGGACTATATTAAATATTCTCATAACTAAATCTTTGAACTTATACTTTGATTATTCTCTGGAAATAAATCCCTAGAAGTAGTTGGCCAACACGTTTCAGGCTTTTAATACTCTATGAACCAGGCACATTTGTTGTGAGGAACAGATGCTTACTTGAACCACCTCAAGTTCAAGGTAGTTTCTAAAGAGGACACAGACCTTGGGAAGGGTGAGAACAGAGCAACTTCAGGGTTCTCAGCAGCCAAAGCATATGGACCCCCATTCTAACACTCCCATTGACAAAACTCTGCTATCAACTCAATCGGTCTTTATTTCAACTTTATCCAAAGTCTTGAGAAAGAGAGAAGCTGGGAGGTGGAGCCTCCACCTATGGAACTGGCTCCCCTGGGTCAGATGGCTCCTTGATCTAATCATGGGCAGCCAGACAGGAGCACAGGGACCCATCTGGAACTGATAACCTTCTATCACATGAAGTGGAGCTTAATGGTTTGAGAATAACAATGTGGCATTAAGAGAAAAAAAAATCACCTCTTTTTCCTTTGCAGATGGATGGCTATTCTCAGAATATACACTCAGAACTCTTTTGGTTGTAAGTGACACAAACCCAATTCAAACAGGCCTAAGCACAGGGGTATTTATTAGCTTGTGTGACTAGGATGTTCAGGGATAGATCCCTTATGAAACATAGCTACAGCTAGAAGCCTACAATGTCACCAGGACTCTTTCTTCCCCACTCCCCTGCTCCACTTTCTTCTGCAATAGAGTCATGCAGTCACTGACAGGCTGACTCTCCCCAGAGTAAGGTATGGTGGCCCCTGCAGCTCCTGACTTGTGTCCTACCACTTTGGCAAGCCCAGCAGGAAGAGGGCACCTCTTCCCAACAAAAGTCCACTCACTTCTATAGGGCAACTTTGCTGAACTAATCACCATGGCCCAAGGAAAGTAATAGTCTGATTGGTCGGGCACAGGTCCTGGGCCTGCCCCTGGGGCTGGGCCATGGGATGGACCCACCTGAACCACAAGCACAGAGAGTAGAAAAGGGGTGACTCTCAGAAGAAACTCAGGGTGCTTTTGCCAAAAGAAAAGAAATGGATGCCAGGCAGAGAACACCAAGCGTCACTACAGAAATACAGCAGGTTTTTCTCCTTTTTCCAGTAGAGGAGATGGATCATATTGAGCCATTCTGATTTTCTATTCTTATTTTTGTCAAATGACAAATAGGAGTTTTTGTGAGCTTATTGAGAGAAGTCCAATAAAATTTGCTGGAATGATGTAAGTGTTCTATATCTATGCTGTCCAGTATAGAAGCCACCAGCTACAATGTTGCTATTGAATGCTTAAAATGTAGCTAGAAGGACTCAAAAACTGTATTTTTCATTTTAATTAATTTAAATTTAAATAGCCACACAAGGCTGGCAGCTACTTTATCCGACAAACAGAATAAAAGCCTGCTAAGTTTTCCTATTAGCATTATATAGAAATGTGAGATCTTCAATGCATATGGACTCCAGTAAAAGAAACTCTCTTGCCCTTGTCTGCTGGCAGGGAAACTTTCTGAATCTCAGGGAGTTTTTCCAAGAGAGTGATGGGAGGTCTATGCTGTGTCCATGGGGCCAGCGGTGAATGTGGCGGCTTGTAATGAAATAACTGAAACATCATTGTGACTGTAGAATCAAGGGTCTTCCCTCCTTATCTCCAAAGTGCTCGTGTTTTACATGAAAAAGCGTTTCTAATTAATAGGCCAGCCCCTCTTGAGTTTGATAAAAACAGAGGAGAAAAGGATTTGATTAACCCACGATCTTTTCAATTTGGCGTGTTCTGCATGAGTGAAGTGTGTTTTCTGCAACCGAGCCAAGCCAGGCTCGTCCTGGTTTACTGTGATAACATTCTTCCCTTTGTGCAGCCCTGATTTACTTCCAGGAGAGGTTGGTATGAAGAGATTCTCAGAGGTAATCGCCAGCGCAGTCCGCAAGGGTAATCTGGATTCTCATACAGACAGTGGCCCACATGAGGAAGGAAAAGATGACAAAGGCTTCCATTGTCCCCAAATAAGATAGTTTGTTCAGCCCCAAGACTGAGGGTGGGAGCCTTGGGCTGAGCAGGGATAGGAGGAACAGTGTGAAAGGGTGAGTGGGGCATTCAAAGTCAAAAGGTTAGGGACTAGGATGGGACTTTAGGGAGACAGTCAGTTGTAGCAATTGTCCAATGTAATGATCCGGTGTCTGCTGGCTGTCCTATCTCTATTTCGTGGCCAAAGAAGCCCTAGCTGCCTGAGGTCAAAGAAGGTTACAGAGTAATGTGTTCACTGATTTCATTTTATCTTTTTATTGACATGGAGATGAGAAACATGTTTCTTCTTCTCCCTGCTTACAGGGACAAGCTTGGTAGCAAATAACATCTCTCTAGATGGGAGTGGTGGTTTTAAAACATGACTACAAACTCTTTGACAGCTTGCCATTGAGAAGTGGGGTCTCTCTATCACTTGAATCTACATAGGCTTGTGACTGTCACCATGCTGGAGAAGCCACATGTTAGAGCTTCAGTTGAGGACCCCAGCAGAGCCCAGCCTCCCAGGCATCCCTAGCAAGGCACCATACCTGGGAGTGGACCCTCTGGACCAACTCACTCACTAGCTGAATACTCCCAAGTGATCTCTGTCAATATCACGTAAAACAGAAGAATCACCCCGCTAAGCCCTGCCTAAGTATCTAACCCACAAAATTGTCTGATATAATACAATGGTTGCTATATTCAATCACTAAGCCTTGGGGTCCTGTTTCACACAGTAAGAAGTTATACAAAACAATAGGAAAATAATGTATATGGATTCTTCTGTTTATCTGAAGGAATCTGACCCCATCCACAAAGGTTAGGTCAGGGAATACTTTGAATATGGTGACTATTTGGGTAGTCACACACTTCCTGCTTTAATTTCAAGGTGTTTTGACCTTTTAATGTCAGGTTGATGAACAAAAACATTCAGGCCCCTAGGGCTGGGAGACGGATTGTGGCTGCCAAGTTGCACAACTCCAGCATCAATGTGAGTGTCCCCTCCTCCCCTCAAAGTTGTGCAATGTGGCAGCTTTGGATGATGTCATGGAAAAATGTATGAACTACTGTCAGACTGCCCAGGTTGCAATCCTGGTTACAACTGTTGCACTGTTCCACCCAGAAAAGGTGACTTAACTGCTATTAGCTTCAGTTTTCTTGGCTATAAGATAGGTGTCATGATGATGCTTACTTCACTGAAACACTATGAGGGTTGAATAAGAATTTATAGAGTAGGCATTTGTCATTTCTTTTGTCACGTGGTATCTGGAGTCCTTTTCTACATTTTTGGACTCCCTGCCTGCATCAGTCATGGAGGGTGGTAAGACAGAACCTTCATCCCTCCTTTGAAGTTGGAAGCCTGATCTTTGCTCTCCCAGGCTCCCTGGCAGTGGGAGTATCCTATGTCAGAGGTCACAGGAACTGGGCTCAGGCAATCAAGGGCTCTGGTCACAGACTTTGAACTAGGAGCTGAAGGAGAAAGAAACCAGGATAGGGGAGGGTCAATATTTTCTGGGCCCTTCAGCTCTCAAGGGCAGGGGCAGAGGCAGCAGCCAGCAATGCCAGGGTCTGTGGTTGGCACAGGGTAGTCTTCCCCAGGCTGGCTCTGGGGTCTGACTTTGGCTGTGCTTGTGGGTGCCTGGTGCCCTTTGTCCCTTCCCTTCTGAGGCCGCTTCTGCTTCAGGCACTTCTGTGGCTAGTCCACATCCTTTCATTAATTCCTCATCTGTTTAAATCAGCCTGAATGGGTGTCTACTGCTTGCTGATGATAACCCTGACTAGTTCTCTGCGTGCAAAGTGTCTAGCACTGTGCTGGACACAGAGAAGGGCCTCAGGAGAGGTCCCAAGGACAGTCATCCCCTTTCTCTGTATAAAAGCACCCCCAGAGTACCTCTTAAACCTATCAATATGCAGATTGTTCAGGCAGGAGACCTTGAGAGAAGTTTTTGCCAAGAACAAAGCTAATCATTTTACGAGTCCCTATAGTCCCTTTTTACGTAAATTGAGTTCCAGCTGCAAATGTACCTGTTATGGGTTACATTGTGTCCTCCCAAAAAACATATCTTGAAGCTCTAATCCCCAGGACCTCAGAATTTGACTGTATTTGGAAACAGGGCCTTTACAGAAGTAATCAAGTTAAGATGAGGTCATTAACATAAGCCCTAATACAATATTATTGGTGTCTGTATAAAAAGTGGAAATTTAGACACAAAGATAATGCACACAAGGAGAAGGCCAAGTGACGATGAAGACAGAGATGGGGTGATGCCTCTACAAGCCAAGGAACACCACGGATTGCCAGCTCACCACCAGAAGCCAGGAAAGAGGCCTGGAACAGATTCTCCCTCACAGCCCTCAGAGAGAACCAAACCTGCCAACACTTTGATCTCAGATTTTTGGCCTCTAGAACTGTGAGACAATACATTTCTGTTGTTTAAAAGCCACTCAGTTTGTGGTACTTTGTTATGGCAGCCCTAGCAAACTAATACAGCTGCTTCTTCAATCTTACTTTGTTGTTGTTGGGTTTGTTTTTGGTCTTTTCTCCAATATTTTATTATGAAAAATTCCAAACATACAGAAAAGTATAAAGGGCTGTGAACACCCATGTACCCACCACCTCCTGCATTCTACAATTAACTTTCTGTTATAATGTTAATTGTGTTTTATTACTATGTGGCTATCAAGCTCTCCATCCTTCTCCCCATCTATCGATCCATCTTTTACTCTCCTTTTTTGCATTTCAAAATGAGTTGGAGACATCATACACTTCATCCTCACATACTTCATCTTGTGTATCAGCTACAGTTCAATATTTGTATTCCTTTTTTTTAGGTGAAATTGAAATAGAGCGAAATGAGCAAATCTTTCATATGCTATTGCATGAGTTTTGGTAAATCTCTAAACCGTGTAACCCAAAACTCTGTGAAGGTATATATCATCACCAAAACCCTTAAAGTTCCCTCATGCCCTTTCCCAGTCAATACCTCCTCTCCCAAGAGGGCACCACTGTCCTTTTTTTTCTCAATAGGTTAGTCTAGCTTATTCTATCCGTATAGACAGAATCATGTGGTATGTAATCTTTTGTGTAAGCCTTCTTTCACCCAAAATAATATTTTTGATTCACTCTTATTTTAAGACAGCCATAAGACTTAGTTGCCACCTTGCTGAAAAGAATGAACAATAAATAAACAATATGATAAATATAATAGTATTCTTGGTTGCAACTGCTCAGTGCCAGGCACAGTGTCAAGCGTTCGAGATACAGTGTTGAAAAAAGCACAGCCCTAGGCCTCAAGAAGTTCAATGTGTGATAGCCAGAAGGAAATGAAAGTGTCAAAATCAAAAGTATAATTTGGAATAATCAAGATAAGAACAGAGGAATGGGGCAAACAGAGTGGAACCAGCAGTACTGGTACCAGCAGTATTATATATTTGATATTTTTCTTTAAACCTATTCTTTTTATTTTTACTGAGCTTTTTCTGAAGTCACAGTACCCTTCCTAATATTGGTCAGGGAAGCAATATGCCCAGGTAAAAATATATTCTCAGACTCTCATGTAGTTAGGAATGGTCAGGGAACATGGTTTTGGTCAGTGAAAGGTAAATAGAAGTCTGTTCGGTAGAGTTCCCAGGCAACTCTTTGTTTTCCTAACAAAGAAATTGATTATGGTGGTGATCAAAGAAATTGATATGATGGTGGTGGTGGTGGTAGTGATGGTGGTAGACAGACTCAAATGGTATATCAATTTTCCTCCCCCCTTTCCATTCTTCCTTCCTGGCATGAAAATGCAATGCCTGGAGGTAAAGCAACTGTTTTGAGGACATAAGGATAAAAGCCTCATGCTATGGATGAGAGCAGGAAGCTAGAGAACTAGGTCTTTGACACTGTCCTTGGATACTAGCCTTGGACTGCTGATGTCTGAAAATCTTATAAACTGAAAAAATTTAACTATTACTTGTTTAAGTCACTGTTAGTCAAGTTTTAAGTTATTTGAAGCTAAATGCATCCCTAATACATTTGAGTTTGATGAGCTGCTTATGCTTTTTTTCCTAGTTTAATTCAAATAAGTATGCAATTATTCAAATAAAATTGCTTCCGTGCACCATCTGAAATTGGCTCACATAAACCAGTGGAGTGTGACACTTTTGAAATTCTGACCTAGTAGGTTCTTTACTTGGGTTGAGCATTTCAGAATTTACTAAGATTTTCCTCCATTGTCCTTTTATTTAATCTTCACTACAATTCCACAAAGTAGTGAGGTAAATATTATTGTCCACTTGTTACAAACCCGGGAATGGATGGGGCTGAGAGTTTTAATTAACTTGCTAAATATCTTATAGCTGGTAAGTGGGGAAGCCAGGAGACTCTCAACAAATGTTTATTAAGAACCTACTATGTGCCTGGCTCTGTGGATACAAAGGGAAATAAGCGATACAAACAAACAGTCTCTGTCTCCACGGAGTAACAGGGAGACAGAAATTTAAACAAGTAATGGCAACCACGCTTGATCAATGCTATGATAGAAGAAACCTAGGGGTCTGAGGAAACATGCAAAAGGGTCTCTATCTTTATTCTGGTTCTCCCAAAAGCAAACCTTAAGGCAAGAATTTGGGGACAAATAGATTTCAGGAAGGTAATACCTGGAAGTGGTGGTAAAGGAGTGAGGAAGTTAAACAGGGACGAGAATATGTGTTAAAGGATATGTTAAGGCCAGGATATGTTAAGGCCAGGCGTGGTGGCTCATGCCTGTAATCCTAGCACTCTGGGAGGCTGAGGCGGGCAGATTGCTCGAGGTCAGGAGTTCGAAACCAGCCTGTGCAAGAGACCCCGGTCTCTACTATAAATAGAAAGAAATTAATTGGCCAACTAATATATATAGAAAAAATTAGCTAGGCATGATGGCGCATGCCTGTAGTCCCAGCTACTCGGGAGGCTGAGGCAGGAGGATTGCTTGAGCCCAGGAGTTGAGGTTGCCGTGAGCTAGGCTGACACCACAACACTCACTCTAGCCTGGGCAACCAAGCGAGACTGTCTCAAAAAAAAAAGGAGAAGGTATGTTAATAACCAGGTTTTATGTCCCTCTGAGAACCTGCAGAACACATCTCAAGAATGCCTCATAAGAGGTGAGAAACTGGGGTGTTTTGCCACCACCTCCAGTCCATTGTTTGAGATTTGCTTGCGGTGTCAACTCCCTGGCATGCTGGCCTGTCCCCATACATGGCACAGCCAGTTCTGGCATAAAAAAGAAAAGAAGGGAAGGAAGGGAAAAGAGGGAAGGGAGGAAGGGAGGAAGGAAGGAGAAAAAGAAAAGAAAGAGAGAGAAAGAAAGAAAAAAGCCCCAGGCAGTGAGGTGGAAAAAATCCTTGGCTTGTACCAAAACAGTGCAGATGACCCCAGCGTGGGCGGGGAAGATATTCGGTCTAAGCAATGACTCACACAGGTACCTAACCTAGTGAAGAAGGGCCGGGAAAAGCCTTCTAAGGTAGTGACGCAAACTCTAATCTCTTTTTGCCTCATAATGTTACAATCTTTAAGAAAGGCCGATTCCTTGTAGAAAATGCCCAAATATCCTGACATTTGACCTGCTGGCTCATCCCCAAGTCTAATCCGGGTTGAACCAACATGCCATAGCAAGGCCCAAGGCAGAGGAAAGATCAAAACATACCCCCTTCCAGAAGCCTCCTCAGGAATCCTGCCTCCCGGGAGGGACCGGGGAACCAGCAGCTTGTTTCCAACTTCGCTTGGGCTTCCTGCGGTGCGTGCTTCTGTCCTCGCTGACATGCCGAATGTTCTCCCCCAAATTATTTCTGAGTTCTCCTGGCAGCGGCTTTGCCTCTCCCCGGCTCCCCTCCCCATTCCCGTTGGCAGGACTGTGTTATAAAATAAGAGGCTCGGGATTATGTCTGTCTGACAACTGAAGAATGAGCAACGGAGCAGATGCAGAGTCTTACAAATCCCGTGAATTATACATGGCCATCTGCAGCCTCGAGCAGGCCAGGATTTCCACCCCACACCACGGCGTTCCATATGGAGTCATATGTTTTTAGTATCGGAGCCATGCTGTCAACGTCCAGCAATCCGTCATGTGGCACATGTGTGATGCAAGCGCCCAAATAAATGTTATCTGAGGCCCAGGAGTTCGGAGCAGAGGAGCAGGGTGGCTCCGGCAGGCTTGTCTTCTCAGAAGGTCGGCTGCTGTGCCATTTTCCCGAAATTTTTAGTGTTATTATTAAATCTCTTTTCTACCGCTCGGAATGAAGACCTCACACCTTCCATCCCACACATGCCCTGAGAGAGGCCTGATTTACACAGAAAATGTTAAAAGTCACTAAATTTAAGTTTGATGCCAGTGGATTTCAACAGCGCCCCTTGGGATGCTGGTCTGGGCCGCACCACCTGCGTCTGGAGACCTGGGATCCTTTTCCGGCGCAGGCCGGAAGTCACGTGATCCCACCCTGGCCGGCGCTCATTGGCTCAGGCTGAGCTCCTGGCTCCTGCTGGGCCAATCAGATTCTCTCTAAGAATCGCGCTTCGGAGGTTCTTCTCAGGCTGTGCTGGGACCTAAAAATGAGGCCATTTGAAGACGCTGTTCATGGGGAGGGAAAGAATTTAGGCTGGAGAATGGGGTTGGGGGAGGAGTCCCCCATCTCTTTGTCCAGCCTCTTTTCTTTTTTATTTTTTTCCCGAGACAGTCTCACTGTGTTGCCCAGGCTAGAGTGCCTTGGAGTCAGCCTAGCTCACAGCAACCTCAAACTCCTGGGCTCAAGCCATCCTCCTGCCTCAGCCTGCCGAGTAGCTGGGACTACAGGCATGGCCACCATGCCTGGCTAATTTTTTCCATATATTTTTAGTTTGCCAATTAATTTCTTCCTATTTTTATTAGAGACAGGGGTCTCGCTCTTGCTCAGGCTGGTTTTGAACTCCTGATTTGAGTGATCCGCCCACCTCGGCCTCCCAGAGTGCTAGGATTACAGGGTGTGAGCCACCGCACCCCGGCCAAGCCTCTTTTCTGTCCTTATGTCCTGAGCATTGGCGACCCTTCTGCCCCTGTGTCTAAATCTTCTCCTTGCCCAAGGGCTGTTCCTTGGCTGAGGTTTGTGGTGACATAGAAGAGACCTGTTCAAACTCTCTGGGTCAATCAATCAAGAGTTGATGCACCAGACGCTGAGGCACCTGGGCAGAAAGGCCTCATGCCATGTCAGAGCCAGGATGGAGCTTTTGCTCTTGCTCAGGCTGGTCCCAAACTCCTGACCTCAAGTGATTCTCCTGCTTCGGCCTCCCAGAGTGCTAGAATTACAGGCATGAGCCACCGCATCCGGCTTGTAATAGTTATTACTGTGAAGCAGAACTCAAATGACTGAAGTTTGAGAAACACTGAGATATTGCCCGACACCTGGCATATAGTAGGTGCTCACTAAAAGTGTACAGCTTGAGACAGAATGACATTTTACACTGGCCACAGGCAGCCAGGCCCTGGTTGGATGGAAATGCATGAGAGGAAAGATGTCAGAAGTATATGACCACCTGATAAAGTGTAATCCATAACAGATATAAGGACTGCTTGGCTTTTTTTTTTTAAATCGGTGTATCTACAACATTTGATAAACATTAAAATTAGATTTTAAAATAGGTTAGTAGCATGTCTGGACCCTGCCTCAGAAACTACCTGGCACACACAGGGTTCTCATCATATTTTGGTTGAGGCCCAGTTACCTTGGTTGAGGAACTAGTTACCTTTCTAGTTCCCATGTAGCTCCTGGGCCAAGTCCTCCCACAATCTTCAGATAAACACCCCTTAGGCAGTTAGCAAAGAATATTGCAGATGTAGTGGCCTCTATGACAATTCCCCTTATATTCCTATACTTTGCATCTTGACGTTTAAAGATTTTACCTAATGTTATAAATTAAGATAACTGTGCTGAGGTCAAATTAATCCAGTGAGTTTTCCAGGACAAACACATAGCAAAGCTTGATTTTGCGGGGGCGGGTGTTGGAGCCTGGGATCCTGTCTATTGCTTGCTCTTTTCTTTCTGACAAAGCTACTGCACAAAGGCCTCAAAAATACTTTCTGAATTCACCTTTGTCCTATTTCTGTTTCTGTAACATAGAGATGTAACCAAATAGTCAAGAATCAGAACACTGCATGTCATCCTTGACACGTCCTTCATCTGACCTATCCTTGAGTCCTATCTATTTTACCTCCTCAAAATCTCTCAAAGCCATCTCCTCTTCATCTCCCCTGCTACCACCCTCGCTCCAGCAGCCACTGATAGCTGATATCCTCTTCTGTTCAAAGCCCTCCAGTTGCTCCATATCACTCAGCGTGAAAGCTAATGGTCTACAAGGTCACATATGATCTGGTTTCACACGACCTCTCCAGCATCCATGAGTTTCCTCACTCTCCCTGTTCTGCCCACGTGTGTGCCATGTCCCTTCTTACTTTAGGACCTTTGCCTGGAATGCCTTCCTACTCACCCAACCACAAATGCTTTGCCCTTCACTCTCCCAACTTCTACTTATCCTTTAGCAATAACTCAGTTATCATCTCCTCCAGAAAGCCTTCCTTGATTCCCGTTGTTATATAAAGACAGCTTCCCAAGGGCAGGGTTCAATATTCTCTATTATAGCATCAGAACAATTTCTGATACATAGTAGATGTTCAATAGATGTTTGTTGAATAAATGAATATTGGTAGAGAGAAAAAAATAAGCTGATGCTGTCTGCAAGGGGCGGAAGGCCTGTAAGCACAGCTGTGTTTTGGGTGAGAGACTGCTCGCCAAGGCAGCCCAAACATGCTCTGTTAATAATTCTGGGAGTGCAAGTAATAGTCAATCCAGTAACTTGGCCAAAAATAGGGGTTGGCAAACTATGACCCACAGAACAAATTTGGCCCTTTGCCCATTTTTGAAAATGAAGGGTTGTATTTTTTTTATAGTCAGAGTCTCACTCTGTTGCCTGGGCTAGAGTGCCGTGGCATCAGCCTAGCTCACAGCAACCTCAAACTCCTGGGCTCAAGCGATCCTTCTGCCTCAGCCTCCCAAGTAGCTGGGACTACAGGCATGCACCACCATGCCCTGCTAATTTTTTCTATATATATTTTTAGTTGGCTAATTAATTTCTATCTATTTATAGTAGAGACGGGGTCTTGCTCTTGCTCAGGTTGGTTTCGAACTCCAGACCTTGAGCGATCTGCCTGCCTCAGTCTCCCAGAGTGCTAGGATTACAGGTGAAAATGAAGTTTTATTGGAACATAGTCACACTCATTTGTTAACATTGTCTAAGGCTGCTTTCATGACACAAATGCAGAGTTCAGTAGTCATGACAGAAATCTATGGCTACCATAATACACTAATAAAATAAAAAAATTAAAAAAAGAAATCTATGGCTTGCCAAACTTAAAATAGCTATTATGTAGCCCTTTATAGAAAACATTAACAGGGGTTGATTTTTCTCATATAGCAAGAAGTCTGAAGGAGGTAATCACCAAGGTTGGTTTAATAGCTGAACAATACTCAATGTACTGGGCTAGTGTCTCTGTTATATGCTTGGCTTTCTTCTCATGGTCATAAAATAGCTGCCACAGCTCCAGGCATCACATCCTCACACAACTGCATTTGGAGAAGGAAGTAACCAGAGGCTTATACCAGAGAGATTCTCCTATAATGGTTTCCTCTTATCAGGGAGGAAGAAGAACATCCCCAGAATGCTCCAGAGATTGGCCTTTGCACCTTGCTGGCCAAACTGGGCTGTATGCCCACCCTCTAGGGACAAAATGGGAGATAAAAGATGGATACAGAGGTGAGAGAGCCAGCAAGATAGTGCGCTAGTAGAAAGTCCTTGTCCAATCCGACTCCTCCCTTAATGAAATCTTGTATAAAGTCTAGTAAATTCATAATATCCACTCGAACATTGTGATTGCAAGCAACAGAAAAACAAACAAGTTAAACTGTCTTAAGCAAAAAACAAAAACAGAATAAAACTTTAAAAGCACAATTAAATAGTCTGCAAGGGAGAGTGGATGAGGGATACAGGGAGGCAGCTTTATCCAGGACTAAAAAGATGGGATTTGATTTCTAGCTATTTCTCTGCCCCATTTCCTCCTTAATGGCTCCATTCTCAGGCAGTCTTCCTCCTCAGCACATGATGGCTGTCAGAGGCACCTGGAGAAAGATCATTCCTTTTTTTCAGTCAAGCAAGAAAAGGAGTCTCTTCCCTCCACTTGTAGAAAATAGTCATTTTTACTCCAATTGAACCTGCTGGGATCACATGCCCATCCTTGGGCCAATCACTGTAGCCAATGGGTGGGGCTTATCCTGATTGGCTCAGACCCCTAGAAGATGTCGCTTCCCAGAAGCCCAAAGGCCCCTGTCACCAAGAGCAGTGCACTACATGTTGGGAAACGGGTAACTACAAGCATCCATGTAGCTTGGGAAGGGCGTGGGCTCTGCGTAGGGACGCAGGGAGGAACAGAGGTGGCATATGGAAAAGACTGAGCCCAGGAGGCCCTGGAGGAGAAGAGGAACTCAGGAATTTGCCAGAAATTGGCAGTCTGTGGAATTGATGGAGTGGACACTACTGTCCGGTCCCAACGGAGAGGAGATACCTCCTCTCCCCAGCTCTGGCATTTGGGTCAAATGTGGAATTCGTGGTAAACGGAGGCACCTTTTTTCTCCTTCCCAGGTCCAAGAATCCCGCCATTATTAGTGCATCACAACCGTCAGTTGTCAAATGCTTCCTATGTGACTGCCACCATTTCAAGCATTTCATCTTTATTCCAACTCTATGAGGAAGGGACTATTATTCCCACTTCACAGGGGAGGCTGTTGAGGCCCATAGGGGTCAACTAACTCACTCAAGGTCACGCAGCTGCTACACAGCGCAGTCGAGATTCGAACCTGCAGAGTGCCTCCAGAGCAGCCAACCATGGCCTCCCCGTGTTGCCAAGCCCAGTCCCTGGAATCCAGGGAGTTTGTTCAATTGTAAGCTAGGAGGGGGCATGTCACACTTTGCCTTGAGGGCCCGCAGTGCTTGTCAGGAGGCGACAGACCGAGGTGCTATCCTCTTTGGGGTAACTGAACCGTCACCAGAAAAATGACCCATAAACTTGAAACGGAGCGCTGGCTTCCCTCTGTGGGTTCCACCCGCATTACATCCCTCCTTCAGTTAATTAACGAAGCCCCGCGCCTGTCTGCCTGGCTGCGTCCCTCCCTCCCCAACTCCGCTGAGATCCTGTCTCGCCGCCCTTTGGCCCAGCCCCCTGCGTTCTCTCAGCCTCTGCAGTTGCTCCTCAAATGGAGGCAGCTGTGGGAAGAGAGAGAAAGAGAGGGAGGGAGAAGAGAGAAGAGAGAGAGGAGAGAGACAGAGAGAACAGAAGGCTCCGGCTGGATTGGTGCAGCCCTTAGAACAAGGGCTCTGCCTCATCGAATCCCAATTTTGTGAAGTCCTTGTGCTGAGCCTGGCCTCTGCTCCTGGTTAACCCAAATGGGCAGACCTTGGAAAGAGGTACAGTCCAAGGAGGGGATCAAGGTGGAAGATGGGGTTCAGAGCTCTCTGGAAGGGCCCATTCTCTGTACCTTCCTGTTTGGGGGCACATCATTTATACACAGCCTGATTCTGGGCTAAAAATGCGTGAGAAAGACCCGAGGCCCTAAATTCAGACAGACCTGGCTTCAAGTCCCAGCCCACCCATTCCTAGCCAAGTGACCTTAACCTCTGTGGGTCTCAGTTTCCTATCCTGTAAAATGGGAACAATAGCAGAAATGGTTTAGGAGTTAGAGGACAGGACATAGAAATTGCTTACTCAGAGCCTGACACGAAGGAAGCACTTGATTTTTAAATTTTTATTTATGTTTTTATTCATTCATTCATTCATTCATTTTGAGACAGGGTCTTGCTCTGTTGCCCAGGCTGGAAGCAATGGTGCGATCATAGCTCACTGCAGCCTCAAACTCCTGGCCTCAAGCAATCCTCCTACCTCAACCTCCCAAAGTACCGGGATTACAGGTGTGAACTACTGTGCCCAGACAATTTTTTAAAATTAGCTATTGTTTTTATGACTATTGTTAGAACCATTACAACTATTTTATGACTCCCCAAAACACTTAACACACTGCCCTTGGAGAAGCAGCATAGAGTATGAGCTAAGAACACAGGCTCTGGACCCAGTCTTCATGACTTTAAATCCTGGCTCTTTCATTTCTCAGCTGTGTGACCTTGGACAAGTTACTCTACCCCTCTGTGCCTCAGTTACTTGATCTTGAAAATGGTAATAATAATAGTAACCACCTCACAAGTTGTTTTGAGGATTAAATAAGATAAGACATGTAGAGGGATTAGAACAGCATACAATATTAGATATTATTATTTTCCAGCACTTACTAACTTCGCAGTAAATGATAAATATCATTCTTTTGGTAGTGGGTTTTGATCAGTTATGGGCTAGTAACAACTGATCAATGAATGCATGTATGCACACATGTATGTATGCACATAAGTCATGATAAAACAATGTATGCATTATGTATGTATATGTTTTGATAAACAAAACAGTAAATGTGTGTATGTATGTACATAGGTTTTTTTGTATGATGAATTTTACTGATATAAAGAATGTGTGGGCCGGGCGTGGTGGCTCACACCTGTAATCCCAGCTCTCTGGGAGGCCAAGGCGGGCGGATCATTTGAGCTCAGGAGTTTGAAACCAACCTGAGCAAGAGCGAGACCCCGTCTCTACTATAAATAGAAAGAAATTAATTGGCCAACTAATATATATAGAAAAAATTAGCTGGGCATGGTGGCACATGCCTGTAGTCCCAGCTACTCGGGAGGCTGAGGCAGCAGGATTGCTTAAGCCCAGGAGTTTGAGGTTGCTGTGAGCTAAGCTGACGCCACAGCACTCACTCTAGCCTGGCAACAAAGTGAGACTCTGTCTCTAAATAAATAAATAAATAAAATAAAGAATGTGTGGCACAAAATTTATAAATAATAAAATTTCATTGATTTTTGCCCAACCCTGTATTCATCATCTGTTGTGAGTTAACCATGATTTGACAAATGGAGCTGCACCCCAACCATGAGAGTAGTTCTGACATGAATGCTGGTTGATTATTTTTCATTTACATTAATGAGTAAGATGAAAGTGAAACAATGAAGACATATTCGGAACTTCACTCAGCCATCAGCTTCTTCACTAAGTTGGATAATGGTTTTTGAATACCAGAAGAATTTATTTCCTCCAATTTTGAGTGCTATTCACAATATAATGCATATATAAACAACACACTTTAAAATTTAATCTGTAGTATTAGCATTTTCTCTATCTCCTTCTTAGGTCTAGAGTGGACAATCAACCAAATAAAGCCATGATTGGTAACATCTGCCAATTTCCATGGTGTAAATCAGGTGTCCTCAAACTACGGCCCACTGGCCACATGCCGGCCTCCCAGCACATTTATCTGGCCCTCCAGGTGTTTTTGCCACCACTGCCTGTCCTGCTTAGCAGCCGACTCATCACGGGCCCACAGTGCACACTCTCCAACGGTCTGAGGGACAGTGAACTGGCCCCCTGTTTAAAAAATTTGAGGACCCCTGGTAAAAATATTCACTCTATGGCCAAATTCAAGCTACCAATAGAGTCACTCAGTGTGAAGTTGGGAAAACATACACAATGACACACTATTTATTACATATTAATACATATTATTGACATATATTAATATTTCCACCAGGCAGATATAATAGACTTTAACCTCAAAAGCATAGAAAATAGCAAAATTTGTAAAATAATCAGGAAGTAATGAGTATTGTGTTATTTATTAACTATTTTTAATTTAATCTATTTGATATGAGATTATGTAATTTAATTTAAAATAATTGCTGTATTTAACAACTAGCTTGCAAAATTCCTAAAAATTTAACAGTTAGCTTTCATGAGCCAGTGTAAGCTACCTCCAGCATACCACTGGTTTTGACACCTAAATCCCCAGAGGAAGCTTCAAGAAAAACAAATTAAGGAAATGCATTAAATAATTATGGGACATGAGAGATTTTTTAAATTAGGCATAAAGGGAAAATATCTGCAAGTCATATATCTGATTTCTTTTTAAAAACACTTGTATCCACAACACATAAAGAACTCTTCAAACTTCAATAATAAGAAAATAGCCCATTTTTTTATCGAAAGCAAAAGATTTGAACAGACACTTCACAAAAGAAGGTATACAGACGGCAAATAAACACATGAACAGATGTTCAGCATTGCTGGTCATTAGGGACATGCAAATTAAAACCATAATTAGATACCACTACATACCTATTAGAAAGGTTAAATTTAAAAGATTGACTTCACTGGGTTAAATAGTGTCCTCTCAAAATTAATGTCCACCAGAACTTCAGAATGTGGCCTTATGTGGAAGTAGAGTCTTTGCAAATGTAATTAGTTAAAGCAAAGTCATACTGGGTTAGGGTAGGCCCTAAATCCAGTTACTAGTGTCCTTAAGAAGGCCACGTGAAGACACAGAAAGGAGAATGCCATGTGAATACAGGGACGGGGATTGGAGTGATATGTATACAAACCCAGGAATGATACTCAAGGAGCTGTCCCCAAGACATCACACTTGAGGAACCTCATGTGCACCTGGACTTGGTTTAAATAATAAGATCCTAGGCCTTGCTACTGAGCCTGATCCTATAATGGGATGGAATTTGGGGGAAGTCTCAGAGAGGTGTATTTTGCATGTGGGAGGGATGTGAATTGTTGTGGCCAAAGAGCAGACTGGGCAGATTATATTTTCCAGAAATGTCCGCAACTATATTTCCCATCCCATATGCTATTCTAGAACTTTTCAATTCCTCCATCAACAGGTGAAATCTATGTCTCATCCCCTTGAACTTGGGTTGGACTTTATGACTTGCTTGACCAATAGTACAGCAAAAATGACACTGTGTGACTTCTGAAGCAAGGTCACAAAAATACCATATATTTCTGCCTTCATCTCTTGAGATGCTCACTCTCGAAACTCAGCTTCCATGCTGTTAGGAAGCCCAAGCAGCCCCTGAAGGGGTTTTCATGGAAAGGAACCAAAGTTCTAAGTCAAGTGCCTTGGCTAAGCTCATGGCCAACAATTAGCACCAAGATACCAGCTATGTGAGTGAGCCATCTCAGAAGTGGTTCTTCCCACCCACGGTTGAGCTGCCTCACCTGAAGCCCTGTAGGAGCAGGGATAGGCTGGCCCCACTGAGTCCTGTCCAAATTGCTGATTCTTAAGCAAAATAAATGATTATTTTTTCAAGCCACTAAATGATGGGTTGGATTATTACACAGCAATGAATAAATAGAATGCTTACCTAAAGGTCTTTAAAAGTGATATAGAAATGAACCCAGATCCAAAGCAATCAGAAAAAGATTGATAGATAAGTGCTTTAAAATGTAAAGTTTCTGCATGCCAGAAAGAGTCATAGACAACATTAAAAGCTTAAGACATCCACTTCTGTGTATATGTACACACATAAGAATTGACAGTAGGGATTAAAGGAACAGACAACCTTGTTCATAGCAGTATTATTCACAATAGTCAAAAGGTAGAAACAACCCAAGTGTCCATCAATGGATAAGTGGATAAACAAAATATAGTATGTACATCCAATGGCATATTATTATTAAGCCTTAAAAGGGAAGGAAATTCTGACACATGCTACAACATGCATGCAACTTGAAGACATTGTGCTAAGATGAGCCAGACATAAAAAAGACAAATATTATATGATTCCACTTATTTGAGGTTTCTAGAATAGTCGTATTTATAAAGACAGAAAGTAGAACAGAGGTTACCAGGTGCTGGTGGGGAGGAGAATGGGAAGTTGTTTAAAGGGTACACAGTTTCAGTTTGGATGTCAAGAAAGTTCTGGATATCGATGGTGGTGATGGTTGCACAAAGATGGGATATACTTAATGCCACAGAACCAAACACTTAGAAATGGTTAAAAGCATAAATTTTATGTTGTGTACATTTTACCATGATAAAAAATAAAATAATTTAATGACAAATAAAAACTGGAAAAATATTTGCTGTGTATTTGCAAAAATAACTGCAATATATTGCCAGTTTTTAAAAACATGGACAAAGATAGAAACATGCAATGCAAAATAAGAATTAGGATGAGGAGGCGAAATAAAAGTGGCTAAAAAGCAATTTGGAAATATATCCAATCTCTCCAGTGAGCAGTTGAGTGGTGTGTGGGATAATCTCATATATAGCTGGTGAGTGTGTAAATTAGCATCTTTAGTTCTATGCATCAAATTCTAGTTTTAAAAGTTCCATGACCCCACAATTGCACTATTAGGAATTAATTCTAAAGTAGTCAAATAAGATGCAACAGTAGCAATAGAGAATGGTTTATAATCAGATAAAAATTTGAATCAACCTACAGGCCCATTAAGAAGCAGTCTGTAAATAAATGCTGGTACATTCGTAGACTACTGTGCAAACTTTAAAAGGGATGACATTCTGCTATATTTATTGGCATGCGAGGTGTGCATGCCAAATTTTAAGTGAAAAAGATGCAGATTAAGAGGCAATATGTACAGTACGGGGGCGGAAAGTGCATGTGTCGGAATACATTAGAAGTCTAGAAGAAATGTTAACCACGCTCATTTCTGGGTGGTGGAACTCCAGATAATTTTTTTCTCCCTTAAATTTGCCTGCGTTTTCTTTTCTTTTTCTTGTTTTCTCCTTTGGCTATGAGTATATATTACTTCTATCAGAAAATTTGAGAAAGACCTTTTTTTTCCACAACTACAGAAAAGCACAGATGTGGTTCTGGCTGGAGAGTGAAGAATCCCACTGCTGTTCTCATTTAGGGATCTCGAAGCACACATCACAAACATCTGCTAAGGGCTTGGCAGACCCTAAAGATGTCCCTGTCTAAGTCGCTCTGCCTGGAAGTCTCCTCGAGAGAGTAGAGATGATCAAATCATGCTCCCAGAAGCAACCTTCTCTGGATACTGAATGCTGCCCCCTAAGAAAGCTGAAACTGATCAAGCTAGAGGTAGAAGTCTCTGGAGAGGTTCTCATTAGGGGAGAACACTTTTATTTTTGCCCTTCCCAGTGACTTCTTCCTACCTGGAATGTGGATGTGTGGTCTGGAGCTTCAGCAACTATTTTGTGGGTATGAGGAAACCCCATATGCTAAGAGAATGGAGCATGAAATCAGAAGGAATTCATGTCTCTGGCAGCTTCACTGATTCTCTGTATAGATTTGGGTTGCCTGCCCCAAACTCTTTATTATGTGACATAAATTAACTCTCATATGTTTAAGCCAGATTTTCTGAGGTTTACAGGCAAACATGATCCTAACTGATCCCTTGGCATTTCTATCATGCCCCAACACCTGAACTTGGGCCTGAGTATAGATGACCTGGCTGGGGAGGGAGGGGCTCCTTTTCAACTGCTAGTACCATTATTGTTCTATTACAATTTTTGTCTATGCGCATCTCATTTAATCTTCCTAACAACCCTCAAGAGAGATACAATTGTTATCCCCATTTTAAAGCTGGGAAACTGAGGCTCCAAGAAGATAAGTGACTTATCTAAGCTTACTGTAACCACAGGACTCTTGGTTCCTAATTAAGTGTTTTTCCTATGACATCAGAGGGATTTGACAAGGGCAGGGGACAAGCCTCCGTGCTAATAGTTTGTTGCTGTAGTTACTTAGGCCATTTTTTGGGCCTATGGAGGGTTCTCAAACCTAGGCCTGTGCTTTAAGCTTAACAAATAGCACAGTTGTGAAGAGCACAGACTGTGGTCTCAGGAAGGTCTGAGTTCAGCTCCTAGTTCTCTTGATGTTGCATTTCAGCTCTCTAGGAAACAGATGGCAAGATAGAATTGGCTGTACAAGAGATTTATTGGGGGGGGGAGGGGGGACACCTGTGAAGTACAAAGGGACAGGAAGGAGCAAGGAGAGCCTCAGATCCGGATGCTGGTCCATACTTACCTTGTGTCGGGTTTATATAACAAGCTCGTATCACTTTTGTGAGAAAAACTAATATAAAAAGCAATGCATGTCCAATGTAGAAAAAATTTAACATAAAAATGAATAAAGAAGAGAATTAAAATTACCCATACGGCCAGCTCCCAGAGACAAGGCCTGCAAATGTGGTAGGGTACTCGCTTTTCTGCAGAAAAGGTGCTTTCCTGCCAAGGAGAACATTCTCAGGCTGCTATAGGCACCCGACACTCTCCCAAAGGCCCACTTGAGAACCATCCAGGCCTCACAGGCCTTTAGAGAGTGCACAGCCTTCAGCCCAGCATTTCCACTTCTAGAAGCACATCTTAAGGAAATAATTGGATACTCAGAGCAAAAATGTTACCAGAATGGTGGCTGCATGGCCATTTATAATTGGGAAAAACGGAAAGCAGCCTAAATGCTCATTAGTAGGGGACGGTGGAGTAAAATATGGGACATCCATACAATGGGACATTCTACAGCGGTTCCAATAATGATGTGGATCAATATTTATTGACATGGTATGATCACCTGGTTATATTATTAAGCAAATAAGTGGTTATGAAACTGTATGTGTGGCATGACCCTCAGTTTTGTAAAAGGAAGAAAAGTATTTGTGTATGCTTAAAAATAGACCACAAAGGCCAGGCGAGGTGGCTTCTGCCTGTAATCCTAGCACTCTGGGAGGCCGGCCCGGGAGGATCACTTGAGGTCAGAAGTTTGAGACCATCCTAAGCAACAGCGAGACCGTCTCTACCAAAAACAGCAAAATTAGCGGGAGTGGTGGTGCATGTCTGTAGTCCCAGCTACTTTTGAGGCTGAGGCAGGAGGATTGCTTGAGCCCGGGTGCTGGAGGTTGCAGTGAGCTATTATGACGCTACTGCACTCTAGCTGGGGTGACAGAATGAGACTCTGTCTTTAAAAAAAAAGTAGACCACAAAAACATACACCACCATGTTAACAGTGATTGTTTCCAGGTAGAGGGACTACAGGTGACATTTATCTTCCTCGGTATCTAATTTTCTCACAATATGGATATTACTTTGCACTTTTTAAAACTAAAAACTAACACGCTCACAGCACAGTCTCACCTTTGCCCTGGCAGCTGCCTCTGCCAGGAATGCTTTTCCCCAAATATTCTGCACTTTCTTCAAGCCTTTGTTGAAGTGTCATTTTATCCAGGGGGCTTTTCTGACTCTGCTGGATTTAAAATTTCCCACCCCTCTCTCTCTCCCTCTCTCACCCCCTCTCTCTCCACTCCCTCTGTGTCTCTGTCTTACCCTGTCCTATTTGCCCCTTCTATTCCACTGAAGAGCTTACCAACCTCTAACCTGCCATGCCATTTGCTTATTCATTTTATCATCTCTGATCTCCCAACCACTCCCCTCGAGCCAAAGGGCAGCTCCAGAAAGGCGGAAACCTTTGTCTGCTATGCATCCCATCGACACCCAGGGCCTCCAGCAGGGCTTGGCGCATTGCAGGAGCCCAGTAAATATTTGAGGGACGAATGAATGAATGAATGAAATACAAGCAAGCAAACCGTTTCCCTTTACGAGGACTCTATTCCATCCTCGCCCTTCTGATTTGCAGAAGAAGCGGCATGGATGAGACAGGTCTGGCAGGCCCGGCGGGGGACAGGTGGGAGAAAAGATGTCCTTCTCGCCTTCCAGATTCCGCTCCTTCCTTCGCCGGCGACAAGACGGAGCGCGCTGAGCCCTAAAGTAGCACCGCCCCCTGCTGGGAGGTGTGGGGAACTGCAGCGAAGGCGCTCAGCCGCTGGACCAGACACGTTTCAAACCATTAAACCTGGAAATTTTGGACAGGAAAGGAGTGGAAAGGTTACTGGAGGCAAGGCCCCCATGTTTTTCTCTGAGCATCCAGAAGGGTCTGTGGGCGTCTTTTCAAGAGGAAAGAGGAGGTGAGAATAAAATGGAGCCCATTCTCTCAGCTGCAGGATTCGGATTTCAGTGGAGTCCACTCCCACAAATGGGTGGATTTCTCCAGTTGAGGCCAAGACTGACCTTGAAGAAAATCGGTTGCAATTCAAGGCCGGCTCCCAAGGGATCCTTTTTGGAACTTCTGGCTTCTCTGGTTTCTCTCAGGTTTTGTGGTTAACGTGTATTCTTTTATCCAACCCACCTCACATAACCAGACTTTCAAACTTAGTTTTTACCCACACTTTTAAATGAATGTGCAAGTTCACTTTCAGAAAGAGGAAATGTACTGGCCAAGTCAAGATTGTTCATGGACTCAGTGTTCTTAGTGTGCGTTTACTGCGTGCCAGGCATGATTCTAGGTGCTGGGGACATGGCAGTGAAAAACATAGACAAAAATCTCAGCCCACGCAGAACTGATGTTCTAGTGTGAGAGACACACACATAGATGCAAATATCCAACTAGAAACTGAGGTGAGTGCTTGGAAAGAGAATAGTGTGTTCTGGAAAAGAGTAAGTAGGAGCAGACTTCAACTTGGGGCATCTACTCTGGAGACAGGAAATTTAATCTGAATTCTTCTCCCAGTAGCCAGGGGCAGTCTGGTGGGGGAGGAAGGAGGAGCAAGAGAGAATCTGGAAGTTTCCAGGCTTTCAGTCTTGAGATATTCCCAGAGAAGAGTCATTTGGCCATTTTAGTAAATGTTTGCTCTGCAGAAAAAGTACAGCATAGGGGTCTAGAATCAGAGTCCTGGGTTCAAATCTCAGCTCTGCCCCCTTCTTTAGTTTTTACTTCCTTTGTCCCAAGTTATTATAAGGATTTAATGAGATTATAGAAATGTAACTATTGATACAGTGCCTGGCAAGTAGTACTTACTCAATAAACATTAATGTTAAAGGCTCTAAGAAGGTCTACAACTGAGGAACCTATTGAACTAGGTTCCCTCTTAGGCCATAGAAACGTTTTGCTGCTAAGTATTTTGTGCTCCACCATATATATTTGGGAAATATTACTTCAGTTTGGGGAGGGGTTGAGCAGACATTATTTATTGCCTAGCCTAAATCCATCTGCCATCTTTTTCTTTTGTTAACAGAACCCTGATTATGTTCAGGATCAGGCTAAAGAGCCTTTGATATCAAAGAAGGTAGGCCAGGCATGGTCTTGATGTAGGCACCTTACCCTGTTCTGGCTAGTGAAATGTATAGAAAGTCTCCTGGGGGCTTCCCCAGGAAGATATTGTCCTCCCTGATAAGAAGTAGACATGCACATAAAGAAACATTCCCCCACCCCCACCAACTGCAGCTCCTGCTTTGAATGTGCTGCTGTGGGAACAGGACTTGGATCTGGGGCCACCATCTTGCGAAGATCTGGGAAAGGCCAATGGAATCGCAGAAACACCACCAGGATTCCCAGTCACATGCGGCTGCTGAACAAGCCTGGAACCGTCTATTCCTAAACTCCTTTCGAGAAAACTAAGCCCCCACTGGTTTAAGCTGCTCGTGGTTTTGTGTTACTTGCAGCCTAGAGCATTCTTCACTAATCCAGGGTCCCAGCTCTCTGTTCAGAATTAAAATCATCGTGGTTTTCTCCATGTGTCTTTATACTCTCTAGTTCACCTTGAGGACAGCCTCCAGGCATTGTACCAACCTCCCTGGGAACTGTTCCCTTTGTAAAACCATGACTCACTTCACAGACCCTTGCTGGCCTCACACCTTCATTCCAGAGAGGATTCCATAATCCATCCCTCTTTGTCTTTCTCTTCTCTCCTGTCTATTTTTGTCTTTTTGGCCACAACTAGGATATAGAGGTATTAGTGTATCCTCTCCCCTAATCCCTCGGGCTACTGTTCCCTTGTCCAAAGTCACTCACGAGAACAAAGCCAATGTAGATTTTTTTTTTTTTTGGCCTGGCTTTTCCTGGGAGAAATGGAAGTGCTTCATTGTGTGTCCTAAACCCCAAATTCTCTCCATTCTCTTCACCATACATGGCCCTAGAACTTTCTTTCTGTCTCAGAGGATACTTACAAGGGAAGAGCAGCAGATACACAGCACATGGCATGCATGCCACCTCTCCTACATCTAGGGCCATGGCAGACATTGCTAATCAATCACAGCACTCTTTCTTAGTGAGCTTAGTTGGAGTTGGCAGGGAAGAAGAGTTGACATCCTTGAGCTCTTCAACATGGTTGGGGGCGGGGGATAAAGAGTAAAGTCCACACTCAAGAAGATTCCCCTGGGGTCTGTCACCCTGGTTCTCTCTTCATCAGCCAGAGGGGGACCCAGCTAGTCTGGAGAGCCTTGGACAGGCAGGGATAGGTAGGAAAGAATCAGTGACTTCAGCCCCAGAGACATGGCATAGGCAATGTGTCCAGGCCCTTCCCACAAGTGTCCTGGACTCACTCCAGAACCTTCTTCAGTCCTTGTTGAATTCAGTTCCATGGAACAAGCCTATCATGATCACCTACCATGTGCCAGGACTGAGGGCCCTGGAAAGATGAATGAATCCTGGCCCCTACCCTGGAAGATTCTACCAGAAGAGATAGACTGACAAAACAAGTGAATGCTACAAGACAGCATCATTCAGTCATTCAATAAGCATGTGCAGGGTGCCGGGGGACTCCATGGCGAGCGAGATAGGCTTGGTCCCTGCCCCACCGTAGAGCAGGGAGTCCAAGTAGGAAGTAGGATGCTCATCAGAAAATTGGAGAAAACCAAAGTAGACTGCAGCTAAGGCTGAACGTTAGGGGAGAGAGGAACACAGTGCTGGGGGGCCTGGTCTAGGGAATTGGGAAGAATGGACAGAAAGTAAATAGACCAGTGCTTCTCACATGGAGGCAATTTTGCCCTCCGCCCCGCCCCACCCGACAGCTGGCAATGCCTTCAGGCATTTTTGGTTGTCACAATTTGGAAAAGGGGGAGTTGCCACTGGTAGCTCCTGGTGGAGGCCCACGATGCTGCTCCAGTGATGCACAGAACACTCCTCCCATAGCCCAATGGCAGTGGAACCCAGGCTGAGAACGCCACTCCAGAGTCAAAGCCCCACAAACGCCTGTGTCTGTTCCTGGGCAGGGGCGGGGCCCTGCCCCAGCAGAGCTCTGCTGGGTGTTAGCTGAAGACACGTTGAAAGGTCCTTCACCCAACAATCTCAGGCCGGATGACTAATGAGCGGCGAGTGTGACCTTTATATAGCTCCAGACCTGGGTTCGGCTGCCACCATGCCATGTTCTTCAGCAGAGGTGCTCCAGCAGGCAGGCAGGCAGAGGAGAGCCAGGAGAAGCCAGCGGGGGAGGTCAGGGCAGCAGCTGTTGCTGGAATCTGGGCCTCATGGAGAGGAACAATGGCCTGGGAATGCCAGGCATGCCACTGAGACAGCTGAGCCTGCGGGCATCTGAAGGGCACCAGTAAAATGGGCTTGTCTGGGTGCCTCTGTTCCCCACTTAGGCAAGGCAGATGACCGAGGGCTAAAAATACCAGCAAAGAGAAAGCCACCGAAGGCTTGCCTGGCTGCCTGAGGCTGGCCCCGAGTTTTGGGATCCCCAAGCTTCAAAACCAGAATGCCACGGCAGGGGTGGGGAGAGTGTGGGTAGTGGAGCATGACAATCTGGGTTCGAAGCCCAGAGCCACCAGGTGCTAGCAGTGGAGCCTTGAGGAGTGACAGCTCCTCTCTGACCCTCAGTTTCTTCATCCGGAAAATGTGCCTCATGTTAGTCCCTTCCTCACAGTGTGGTGAGAGTTAAGTAGGATGATGGCTACAGCACTTACACCGTGCCTGGCACACAGGGAGCTCTAGGTATGTGAGACGATGATGCTGTAATTGTTTTTTGAACCGTAGTTTGGCGAGCTCACAGTGCAGTGGCTGGGTGGTGGCTGTGGTGGGCAGGTTGGCCTTCCCCAGTCCTTATTACCCACCCCTAAGGATCGGGCATGAGCCTTAATGTCCCCTCGAGAGCGGGGAAGGTGGACGGTGGGAGGTGCTTGGGAGGTACCATGTGCATGGCTCCAGTGATGGATGCACTGAAGACCCCAACTTCACTACCATGCAACATATTAATATCACTGTAGCAAAATTGCACTTATACCCCATGAATACATACAAATAAAAAATAAAGGAAACAAAAATGAAGTATACCCTAACTTCAAAGAAAAAAATCCCCTCGAGGACCCAATACATGCGTGCTTGTTCTCTGCCAGCTCAGTGCATCTGTCCAAGAGCTCTGTGTGACAGGCCTGGAGGGCGAGGTGGGGGCTGGGATAGGAAAGGAGGTTGGGAAGGTGACCAGTAATAACCACATGCACACACACACATGCACACGCTCTCTCGTGGTACATGTGCTCTGTGGCGGGCACTGTGCAAGGCCACTTGTACTCATCGTGTGAGCAAACGTGTGGACGGTGCTTGGATAGGGCCTGGCACGGAATATGTACATGATCCACGTTCACTGCTATCATGAGGGTCACAGTTACCCAGTTTTACTTTAACAGCACTCTTCTAAAATGAGCATCACTGTTTCCCCCATGTATCAAGTGAAAACTGAGGTTCAAGGTGGCTAAGTCACTTGTCCAGGGCCCCACAGTCTAGGAAGTGGAGAAGCTGACCTGGAACCCAGCTTTCAAATCATTGCACTAATCTGGTAGGTCAGGGTCAAGTGGTAAAAGATCTTAACTGTCAGGCCAAGGAGGAGAGACTTCCTCATGAGGTAGTAGGGAGCCACTGAGTGTTCTGGAGCATGTGCAGGTCATCATGAGAGTGGGGCCCGGGGAAAGGATTTGGAGCTGAGGTGGGTGGAGGGCAGGGGCGGAAAGGCAAGAGAGGGGAGGCCCCAAACCAATGGGGACCAACTACCAAAGGCCAGAATTGGAGCAGGACGGGGGTAAATGTTTGTAAGACATTTTAGAGGCAGAATAGACTTTGTCACCAACAGGGCAGAATCAAGAGGGCTGAGGATTTTAGTCTGGGAACCTAAGAGAAGGGTGAAGTCACTGATAGGAAAAGGTTTGGGGGAGGGACAAGAGAAAAAATAACTTTGTATCTGAACATGTTATTCTTTGACCTCTGTCTCCCCTGACATGGGGGCCCGGCTAGCAGTCTGGAATAAGAGCTGACATTTCTGAACATCACCATGTCCAGCAGTATTCTAGAACTTTATAAGTATCACTTAATTCATTCAAACTTCACAATAACTCTTTGCAGTAAAGGCCACTATTATATATTCTCATGTCACAGGTAGGGAAACTGACACACAGAGCACTGATGTTGCTTGTACCCTGTACACAGTGGGCGCCCCATCAATGTGCCTGACTCATCTCCAGTGGGCACAAGGCCTGGTCCACCCAGGTCTGATGTGCTGGAGAAGCTGCCTTCCCTGCTTGGCGGCTCTCACTGACGCCTAGGGGCCCTGACATGAGGAGATAGTCGCTATCACTTGGTGACAACATCCACCAGCCTCCTGGCTTTGGGCTGGCAGAGCCGGGTCTGCCTTTGTTCTATCAGGAAGTGGCTGACTTCATCCCCTCCTTAAAGGGGCACTATGCCCCACGGCAGGTTAACCCATTGTCCTACTTTACTTCCACCAGAAATCACAGCGAACACTTCATGTGGCACTTTTCTGTGCCAGATTCTGTCACAAATATCAGTCCTAGATGAACTCTGTCATCTACTGATATTAACATATATACTCATGTGACTTGCTAATGAGTTTTATAAAATACCCACACAAAGTAGGGCTTCTGTTTCCCCTTACAATGTAGGACCGGATGGCTTAGACTTGAATTCTGGGAGCTAAAGCAGAAAAAGCCCCTGCAAAAGAAATGAATTAAACTATGCCCCCAGCCAGGCCTGGATTAAAACCTTTAAAAGCCGCAAAGACTGAAGAGATGCTGGTTCTCATTGCCTCATATTGAATGAAAGATAAAAACAGTGCTAAATTGTCCAGCTAGCATGATAGCATCCTACGGCGCTCTGATATTGCTTCATGGTCACTATTTGGACCCTTTAAAAAAATATATTCACCTTTTCCCAAAAAGGTTTGTTGGGTTTTTTGTTGTTGTTCTGGGCTTACCTGCCCAGAACATTAAGCACGCCAGCTGCACAGCCCGTCTCGACCACAGAGGGGACACCACAAAGGGCCACTGTCACGGAGGTGGGGGCTAGGGACTTCGAGGAAGGTCTCCAAGGCCCACAGTGCAGTGTAAAAACCCAGGCGGCCAGAGTGTGAGTGTGTGTGTGTGTGTGTGTGTGTGTGAGAGAGAGAGAGAGAGAGAGAGAGAGAGAGGAAGAGAGGGAGAGGGAGGGGAGAGAGGGAGAGAGGAAGTCTGGAAGGCTGAGTGCAATGTGATATCCTAAATTAGATCCTGGAACACAAAAAGGACAATAGTGGACACAAACCAGTGAAATCCGAGTCAAGCCAGGAGTTTAGTCAATAGTAATGTACCAATGTCAGTTTCCTCATTGTGACCCATGTGTCATGGTCACTCAAGGCAGTAACACTGGGGGAAGCTGGGCCAGGGTGAAGGAGAACTTGGCCGCATTTCCATAAATTCTAAACTAAAAATTTTATTTTAAAAAAAGTCTGGAAGGCATTTGAAGAAGTTCTGGAATGGCAAAATGAATCCATGGGGCTGAAGGTGAACAGGTGGCTACTTTGGGGAGGGTTGCCTGGAAAGGGCCTGGAATGTTCCGTGTCCTGAGCTGGGTGGTGGTCACACGGTCCACGTGCATATGTAAAAGCTCAGGGGGCTGGATGCTTAAGAGGTGTGCACATTGCTACAGGTATAGCAAATTTCAAAAGCAAAGAATTAAAAACATAGTCTGCAAGGCTTCACACAAAACCGCACACACTGGTTCCCTGTGGGGAGGATTTGATTATAATGCTAGAAAGGGAGCCTTTATTTGTAACATTTTGAACTGTTTTATAATAAGAATGTGCTCGTTTACATAGCATTAATTTGATGTTTTCTGGACGTGTAGCACACACACACAAGGGCACACATCTTCACAAATGTAACACAGCTGTGAACCAGCACCCAGCTCAAAATACAGAACATTCCGGCTCCCTTAAAGATCCCCTAATTATTTATCTCAAATTCTGCTTTAACCAGATGTTTGCTGTTTCTGTTGTGTTTTGCTAAACCTGGCAAACCCACCCCTACTGTCCTCGCACAGTCACTCCCTCCCTCCTTCCCGGCCTCACAGCACAGATTCATTTTGCCTGTTTGTGCATATACCGTTTAGAAATTAAAAATCAATGTCACCAGCTTTAAAAAATGTCACCAGCTATGATCAGCAAAGCAGGGATCAGAGGTTTATAGGAACCCGAAATTTCCTTACCTGCATCCCTTCATTCCAAGTGACACATGAACCCAGTAAAAGCAAAAGAGTCAGATCCAAGTTCAGATGGAGACATTGGCTCTGAGAAGCCCGTCTGAATTTTTCCACTAGAGTTAAGTTCTCTCTGCCCAGAAGAATGTCGGACTTTTTCTTAAACCTTAGAGTTTGTGAATTTTGCCAGACTTTACCTTGGTTTATGTTTTTTTCCCCATCCTTCCAGCTTGGAGGTCGGGAATCCTTTCAATCTACAGCTCTGTTGTCTTCTTGGCTGAACAACATTTCCTTGCGTTACTTGCTTACTTTAGGTTTGTGTTTCTGGAACGTTTGTTATTTGCATTCCTTCCTTATTTTGCTTCAATATATTCCCGAGATATCACCTTCTAGGCCATGATTCAACTTGCAACAGGAACTAACATTTTCTGTAGGTCATCTGCTTAATTTTTAGTTCTGAAATCAGGTCTTAAAAGCTCCAGAAAGTCATTTTGGGGTTTCACTTGAATTTCCCTTAGGCATTCTTTTTGTTTTGTTTTGTTTTGTTTTATACAGTAAACCAACATCTGGGCTTTAAAATATAATGAAATTAATACACTGCTCTACTTTCAAAATTAAAGATTGTTGTACATATTACAGTTGAACATAAATTCCCACTTTCCTCAAATTGAAGCTTAACACGTGTGTATCTCCCCTTCCTCTGAATGAAGCTTTATGGATGTACACAAGGCCCTATACTTGAATTAATGTCCTTTGAATTGGGGGTCAAAATCATTCTTGCTTAAAAGCAGTCTCTATATAGAGGGACTGCTCACAACATTGCCAATGAGTAATTTTTTTAATTGCCGTTCAATAAAACTGACCTTTTTTCTTTCTTTCTTCTTCTTCTTTTTTTTTGGTGGATAGTTCCATGTATTCTAATACACAGAATTTTATTGTTGCATTGACTATTACTCAGTTGCTCTGTTGACTCCAGCCAAGGCACCAAAGATGCCCACGTCCTAATCCCTGGAGTCCAGGAATATGTGACTTACGCAACAAAAGGAATTTTGAAGATGTCATTAAATTAGGGAGCTTGGGAATCTCCTGATTAACCAGAGGTCCTTAAAAGATGGAGAAGCAGCAGCTGGTCAGAGAGGTTGGATTCAGAGGTCAAAGTAATGTGGACCACGAACTCAGGAACGTGGGCACCTCTAGAAGCTGCAAAAGCAGGGAAGAGATTCTACCCTAGAGCCTCCCAGGAGGAAACGATCCTGCAGACCCGTTTTCTATGTCTGACCTCCAGAACTGCAGGATAAGAAATCTGTGCGGTTTTAAGCCACCAAATTTATGGTAATATTTTTATAGCAGCAATGGGAAACAAATACCCTTGGTTTGCTTTCTGGTTGTTCTATTAGTTGCTATTCTGAATGATCGTCCCAGTGTGCTTCTCTCTGGCTTCTGAGAGCCTCAGGTGCGCAGTCAGTTTTCTCTTTGGTGCAGTGGGACTCAGGTCTGGCTGCTGGAGACTTATTAGCTCCAGGAATCCTACAGCCAGCAGAAAGGAAGGGGTCTCGGGCCGTAGGCCTGCAGTACTCAGGCAAGATCGCCTCCCAGCCTCGAGGGCAGAGAAGCCCGCGCCGGCCACTCGCCTCCTCCACACGCGCTCTTGAGGTGGACGCTGAAATGGACCCCAAGTCTTCCCTGGATTCACCGCTCTGAGGGCCTCGTCCTTGGTCTTGGGGGCTCCCCAGGGGCCGCCCAGCCCACTGACAGGGCTGGGGAGGAGACTGTGGGTCTCCGGTTCTCCCACCAGAGCGCAAGGCCTACTCCACAGCCTGTGGGCACCGGGGCGGCGCGCGGGCTCCGTGCCCTGTGCAGGCCACCATGTTCCCAGAATCCCCCGCGACGGCCTCACCCAGTCCTCCCCACAGCCTTATGGGAGTGTGCGCTGTTACGGTCTCCGTTTTCCAGATGAGGAAACTGAGGCCCGGAGAGGGTTAGTGCCTGTTTGACACCCTACCCCTCTCGCCACCAGCCAGAACTCTCCTCCTGGCGCCCCTTTCATAGGCCCGGCTGTGCAGGGGCCCTTCGGGGAACACACACCCACTTGCCTCTGTGGGGCCTGAGCCATCCTGAGTCCTGACCTGGGCTCCCAACCCCTGTCACGCCTTCTCCTCATCTGCTGCGGTCGCAGCGACCTTTGCGCTTGGCCATTCATAGCTACCGACTGCTCGCACGGCGTTTTAACGAAAATCCATGGTGTGCCTATTAGCTGGGGAAGCGTTTATTCTGATGTCAGAAAATCTTGGACAGAAAAGCTCCTCTTGACTTGTGCACATGTGTGTGTGCGTGCGTGCATGGGTGTGTTTTAGTCTTAGTCTGTGCATGCACGAGTGTGCGCGTGTACACATGCCTGTGGTGCCCCCACATGTGTGTGTGAACACTGGCGTGGGCACACATGTAAAAACACATCTTTTGTGATTAAAGATTCCGTTAGAAGAGGCTCCTTGGTAATTATAAGCCATGTGTGGGTTAGAACCCAGAGAGAAGAAAAAAAACCCACACCTTTTTTTGTCACACCAATAAATAGCCCTTGGGTTTGTGTGCCCCTGAACTGCGACTTTTCTCTCCACCTGAGGAGGGAAGTGAGAGATAGCTACCATTCACTGAGGGCTCGCCTGGCCCTCACCTCCTTTCACCCTCCAGAAAACCTAATAAGAAAACTTATTTCTTTTTTTACATTCCAGAAAACTCCAGCCCCATGGGTCCTTCTGTTCCTCAAAGACTCCAAATTCATCTTCCTTTGAGGCTTTTGTGGTCCCTGCTGCCAGGAGCCCCTCCGCAGTTTCTGCTCAGAGGGACCCACCCCGAGCCCATCTGAGAAAGCTGACACAGGCCACCACATCTCATGTCCATGTCATGTTTGTTACCACCTGCAATTATCTGGATTGTGCATTTATTTACTTTCTTTTTATCCATCTTCCCTTTGCATGTGAGCTCTAGGAGGGCAGGGAGTTTGTCGCTTTGCAGCAGTCTCCCCCGAGCTAGGGCAGCACCCAGCATCCAGCAGGGCTCCAGGAAGGGGAATGAACACTGTTCCAGCATCAGCCTAGCGTCCCCACCGGCAGGGAGGGGCGAGGGGATAGTCTCCTTCCACGACGATTCCAAGCGCTGAGTTTTTGCTCCCTGAATCCCAACACTGTCTTTGGTTTTCCCAAAACCATCCTGGGAAGGAGTATTGAATAAGAGTGCCTTGCACTTGGAGAGTGAGCTGCTGTTTGCAAGGCCGTTTAAGGGTCTGGACTGCACACAATGGGCCTCAAGATGGGGCCACCCCCAGCTCCACCACTGTGTGACCCTCGGGGACTCACATCACCTCTCTGAGCCTTCATTTTCTCATCTGCAAAATGGGGGCACAGATGATAATGTGGTCCCTACCCCATAGGGTGGTCAGAAAATTAAATGTGAACGTGAGCCCAAGGACACAGTGCCTGGCACTGGCACAAGTGCTCAGTGAATCAAAGTTGTCATTTCTTCACTCATTCAGCGAATATTTATAGGTGAGCTGCTGCTGTAGGTGCTGGGGAGGTGGCAGTGAGGAAAACTGAAGAGGACACTGCCCTCTCAAGCGGACTGTCCCCTGACACCAAACAAAATAAACAAGCATGTTGCATGATGTGTTAGGAAGTGACAAATGCCGTAGAGAAAAACAGAACAAAAAAGGGAGATGGGAGGCAGGGGTGAGAGGCTATTTTCAATACAGTGGCTGGGCAGGCCTCCCACAGGTGACATTTGAGCACAGGGGTGTCAAATAGGTGAGGGGGGAGAGAGCTGCACAGATGACCATAGGAAAGGCGTCCCAGGCAGGGCCCCCCCGAAGATGCAAAGGCCCTGCGGTGGGAGGTGGGACCCGGACGGGAGGAGTAGAGAATTTTCACCGTTTCCTCTCCCTGCCATTGTCTTTCTCAAAACTGACAGGCACAAATGTCTCTAGCCCAAGCCTGCAGAAGTGCACCGTATCTCTCCCCATGACCATGACCCGGCCGCTGTCTCTCTAACCTTGAATGCCTTTTGGAGGCTCACGTGTCACCCAGTGGCGAGTGAGCGGCCCTTACTTCAGAAGAACGGCATGGGATGGGGGGGCCTTAGGTGGCGTCCACCTCACCTATTACTGCCAAAAGTGGTCATGGGGTTATTTTTAACCGCAAGGAGGAAGTATTTATTGTTCCTGGGCTGGGCAGCGTGTTGAATTCTTCTTGTGAAGCAGTGCTGGGTCTCTTCCACCATGGTGAGTAGCAAGGGCTCGGTGAGTTGGTGATGTTGGGTGGGTGACAAGGGGAAGCCACCCACAAGCAAAGGACCAACGCAGAGGAGGGAGGAAAACCGGCTTTCCAGGCCCCCCACCCCTCGTGGAGAAAGCACCGTTGGCTGTGCGTGCGCAGAGGAACCCCAATCAATGCCCTGATAGGCCACAAATAACAGCAGCTCCCGGGGACTCACAAAAACAAAATAAGAGAGTTGGCTTTTTTATGGCTTGTCTACTGACCTCTCGAGGAATCAATAACTCCTGGGGCTTGCAAAATGGGATTGAACGCTTTTAAGGATCAAATTGTAATTCTTTTCTCTAGTTCAGGCAGCTGGGAAAAAGAATCTTTTTGTTTTCACCTTTTGAACTTGCAAATTTCAAAACCTTTCTTCCTGTGATGTTTGGTTAGGTGTCCCCCAACTCCCAAAGCAGGCAGCCCCCAAACCAGGGTCAGCTCAGGAGGGAGGTTAGGGCACAGACTTTGGAGTCAAATTGCCCAAGTTCAACTCCAGCTCTGCCTTTTTGTGGCCGTGAGACCTTGGGCAAGGGACCCAACCTCTCTGAACCTCGGTTGCCACCCCACCCTACACCCTACCCCCGCTGATAAAATGGGGATGATAAAAATAGCATTTATGGGACAGAGCAGTTACAAGAATTAAATGAAATAATAACTTCTGTACAGTGCTCAAGCATTTGCTGTTATTTAAGCTCAGAGAGAAGTGGGCTTGGGGAGAAAGGGTACCTCACCCTCCTCTGCTCTGTTGACGTGGCGCAAGGACAGGACATTTAGAGAGGAGATTGTACTGCCATTAGGATCAAGGGAAAGTTGTGGGGTGGGAGGGAGCAGTTGGATTTTAACATCCTGAAAAACCATCCTCTCATCTTGGCATGCATCACAGCTTAGCGAGCCCGACTTTTTCTTTGCCTTCAATCAATTCTCCTTCTGTGCATTACTAAGCTTTTTGTGCAATGCCCTGGAACAAAAGTGGCTGGACCCTGCCTGGGGATGATGTGGAGGTGTGGCCTCCATCCCCAGAGACACACATGCACCTTGTCATTTGCAACAGAGCCGCTGCAAAAGCCAGGATCTCTGTGACCCACCAGGACCCGGGCGATCTGGAAGAACTTTATGTTGTGTCCTTTTATCCCTCTGGCTTCATCATTTCAAGATGTGATGTGAGCACCATAACCCATTTCACAGATGAGCCGCTGAGCCCCTGCGAAATGGACTAACCCACCCAGAGAGGGGCCTGACCTAGTTTTCTAATTCCCAGCCTCCGACTCTTTTAATCAATGCTCCTTCCTCCCCAGGCACCTAAGAAAGCTAAGAAGAGAGCTGAGGGCACCGCCAACTCCAACGTGTTCTCCATGTTTGAACAGACCCAAATCCAGGAATTTAAGGAGGTGGGTGCCACTGCTCTGTCTCCTGCCTGCAGGGGCAGGGACATCCCGCCTGGCAGAAGGAACCTTTCCTTTGTTCAGACTCCCAGCAGGGGCCTTCTGATCAGATGTCTTTATCCTCCCAGCAATCCCTGATTCATTGTGAATGTATGTGTGAACCTTTTAAGGAAATTATTTTTTAATTACTTTGGCTGATTATCAAAGTAGAACATACTCCTTGTTGAAAACGTAGGAAAAATTTCCAGAAAAGTGCAAAGAAGAAAATAAAAACTACCTACAATTCTAGTCCCAAGAGAGAATCTGTTCACATTTTAGTATATACCCTTCAAGTTATTTTTGTTATCTATTTATACACTTAATTAAGCAAAGTTACAGTCTTCTGTGTCCGCTGATTAGTACCTGCATTATTTTCTCTTTTAAGAAATTCAGCATCAAAATTTCTATCATTTATTTAAACCATTGCCTATGGGTGGATGTTACATTTGTTACTAATATTTTACTGTTATAAATAACACATCTTTGCTCATATCTCTGGTTATTTCCTCATGGTAGCTTCCTAAAAGCAGAACTGCTGGGTCGCAGGAACTTAAAAAACAAACAAAAAGAACTAAAACCAAGCAAAACTGCTGGTCCAAATTGCCCTCTAGAATTACTGCACTAATTCCTCCTCCCATTAGCCCCAAGAAGAGAGTATCTTTTTCCTACATTTTCATCAACATTGAGTATTATTAATAGTTAAAATGGTTTTTTTTGTTTTTGTTTTTTTTTTGCAATCTAGAGGTGTAAGGCAGCATCTTCTGGATTTCAAATTTTATAGTTTTCTTTTATTGAACACCAGCTGAGTTGAAACCCATCACATTCGATGGGAATGTGCCTTATTCTTAAGCAAACCTAAGTACCAATTAGGCAAAATTAAGCCACTGCCCATGGACTTGAAAAGACAGATTCTGAATTAATTTTCCGGCAGTCGTGCGGGCGCACACTGAGTCACACTCACTCGCACTCGGCCGTCCAGAGGAAAGCGTGCCCCAGCTATGCCAAAGACGTCAGTGTGTTCGCTATCAAAGGGGAAACCACTTGGGGGCTCCGAACAGAACGTGGACACTTGCACCTTTTGTCCCCCTTAGCATTCAGATTGCCGGGATGCCACATCTCCTAGGCCACCAGGGAAAGAGAAATTCCTGGGACAAGGGTCCTATCTGAACTTGAAATACTCACTTTCCGGGGAGAAGGCTACACCCACCTCTTCTCCTCACTCTGCCCCAACCTCTGGAATGAGATCAGCTGCCCGGGTGTGGGTGGCGGTGCAAAGACTTCCAGGAACCAGCCGCTGCAAAGATCGCAGGAGAATGTAGCCCTGATACCTTGTTTGTAAAATACTCGGCATCTATAAAGCGCTGGGAGCGTCCCTGGGAGTGGGGAAAGATCACTGACCCCATTTTACAGACAGCCCAGGCTTGGGAGTGAAGAGGCCAGATGAGACCCCAGTTCTTAACTTAAAAAAAAAAAAACACCCCAGCTTTATAGAGATAGAATTCACATACACTAAAATTCACTTTTTTAAAGTGTACAATTCAGCGGTTTTTAGTATAGTCACAAAATTTTATAACCATCACCACTATCTAATTTCAGAACATTTCTGTCACCTCTAAAGGTGACAGAAGGAAAAAAAGAAAAAGACCCCACACCCATTGGCAGTTACTTCCTCTTTCTCCTCCCCACTCCCCTGGCAACCACTGATCCACTTGCTGTCTCTATAGATTTGCCTTTTCTGGACATTTCATACAAATGGAATCATACGATACGTGGCCTTGTGTGTCTGGCTTCTTTTGCTGAGTGTCACGTTTCAAGGTCCGTCCACATGGTGGCAGGTGTTGGAACTTCCTTCCTTTGTATTGCTGGATAATATTCCATTGTGCAGACAAGCCACGTTCTGTTTGTCATTCCGGAGTCGATGGGTCTGTGGCTGTTTCCATCTGGGGGCTATTGCGAATAACACTCCACAGACAGCCGAGTGTGGGTTTTATGTGAACGTATGTTTCCAGTGCTCTTGGGTACACATAGTAATACTACGCCTGTCATTTGGAAGAACTACGGGCTCTTTTCTTTTTTTTTTTTTTTTTTTT